>VDFB02326327.1:0-16076 GCA_007258455.2 Sequoia sempervirens | reverse complement strand
AAAAGGCTAAAAGATCATTTACAATGAAAATCCCTCACATTATATAGAAAGAGGGATGAGCAAAAGAAGGAAAGAGATTGAGAAAATCAGGGAGAGATAGGTGAGCGATTTTAGGAGATCTCACCTAACTTTGACCAAAGTCAAAGTGTAATTTGTTTTCAAAATATTACATCTTTGGACTTGGTGTAATTACAATTTACAATAAGACATTCGAAAATGTCGAGAAATATTTACAAGATGCATAATGGGATGCACCGAAAATGTCTAACACTGGAGAATAGGAAGCTTCTTCATGTTTCTTTTCTTGGGCGCGGAGTCTTCATACTTCTTCCTGGTCTCCTGCATGAACTTTCTATTTGGATGAACCAAGATCAAAGGACATCACCTTCGGGATCACTTGACGAGATCTGGAGAGAAACTGCAAGGATGGTGAATCAACAGGCGTTAGCAGAAAAAGTAGCATTGGGAAGCGTGGAGCGGATGACAAGGCATGCAAAACGATGCAGGAGCGAAGAAATGGGGTTCGGAATGGAAACAGAGCAATTTTGAAGAAACTAGGTTAAAAACTGCCAAAAATGTAAAGGTGCTAAAATTCAGCACCATTGCACAAAAAATGACTAAGTCTGGAAGAAAAGTGTAAAGGTGCTAAAATTTAGCTCCATTGCACAAAAAATGACTAAGTATGGAAGAAAAGATTGTGAAAAGTGTAAGGGCGCTAAAATTCAGCGCCCTTACATTTTTGGAGATTTCAGTCTTTGATGCAGGGGCGCTAAATTTTAGCGCCCTTGCACTTTTCAAAGTTAGAATTTATTTCAACATGTTAGGGCGCTAAATTTTAGCGCTTCTGCATCTGAGACATGATTTTGGAAAACGGATGTAATGGTGAATGAAAACGGCGCTCGGGGTTTGCAAAGTGTTTGTCTGCATAGAGTTGCAATCAAAATTGGAGAATAAAGAGAAAGCAAGGGTAACAACTTACAAAGATGAAACACGAAAAACGCTGGAGAGGGATGTCGAAAAACTCAAAAAACGTATTTGCAGTTTGAAGAAAACTCGCCCAGCATGAAGAGAGGAAGAACTAAAATCATAAACAATGAAAATGGTGAACTAAAACACTTTTAAGTGAAAGAGAAAATTGAAAATCTAACTAAATTCGAGCAATAAATTTAGGCACGAAAAGTGGCACGATTGACGAAAGACGCGAAAATCATGAAGAAACGTGCCAGGGCCAAAAAAGTTTAAGTGTCAGGAAAAAGTGTAATGGCGCTAAAATTTAGAGCTATTACATTTTGGAAAAAATTCACTTTCATGTAGGGGTGCTAAATTTTAGCGCCCTTGCACTTTTCAGACTTAGCCAAATTTTGGCTTTCAGAGCAGGAGCGCACTTTTTCAGAGCCACTGCATTTTTTGCAATTCGCTAAGTACGAACAGTGAGACTTCGCGAAGGAGCTCGTTTCAAAGGTCTTCGCGAGGAAAACGTGGGGGAATGCTCGAATTGACTATTTGAGACTTTAGAACGCATTTTGAGGTGGCTTGAAAATCACTTCGTTATGCGTACTTGAACTTCACGAATCCTAGGAAACAGACAAGTTTCGTAGGGGGGTTATCTGTGGAACGAGCGCTGCTAGATTCCATGATAACAGCAGGCTCCTGTTGGGGATCTTCCTTCAACCGTTCTTTGAAACGAATGAAGGGAGAAGAACTCCAGAATTCAAGTGCCTTTATCCATTGGGCTTGGAGTCAGGTGACAACGACGAAAAACAAATTTACGAAAACAAGACGCAAACTTATGCAAATGCACTTATTGAAAAGGGAAAAACCTACCTAATTAAAACTAGCCATTAATGAGACCTTCTCAAATGAAACCGTTCACAGGTTCAACAAAATAGTTTCCTTTCTTCAGCAGCTTGCAAGGCCTTCCATGATCATTAGCAGCTACATGTAGATGAGGTTGAAGCATTGCTTCATGAAAGAGATGAACAGGTTCAACTACCTTTGAAAATATTATGGATATACTGCTGCTCCAAAATAAATCATTGAATCCAGGCTGCTCCTGTGCATCTACAAATATATCTTTAACTGCATCCTCAAGTTTATCTTCAGGCTCAGGTGCAAGTGGAACCTCTGTCTTCCCATTGGCCTCCAACCAAGCAAGATGTCTTATGGGACATTCCCTTGATCGATCAAAGATTGAATGCTTCTTACCAGTTGCTACCTCAACAACTGATTCATCAACCATGGCAACCTCATGCTGATTGGGATGATCTCCTTCATGTGACTCAAATGAAGATATGACTGCATTGCATACCTCAATATGATGTTCACCATCCTTAGACTTGGGAAAATCTGAATTATTTATAAGAAGGTCCTCACGTGACACAGATGCATTCTTTTCAACTTGACTGAAATCTGCATGCATGTCCATCTTTTCAGATCTCAAGAAAAGATTATTTTCATTCACTTGAATTTCAGCAAAATGACTTTCATCGTCCTGCTTTTCATCAATGGCTTTCTGAGACTGCATAAACCAGAAATGGGAGTCGCCAGCTATGCATGCTTCCTTTTCCTGGAAGAGAATAGCGAGATCACTTGGATCGGAGTCAGGATGTTTCACTGCTCCTTTTACTAATGGTACCTCGAGAGCAAGCCTCTTTGGAGGTGGAGATAACTTGTGTTGATTACCAACAGCAAAATTATGAGCAACATTTGAAATTGACCTCCTTGGTACGTCCTGACAAGGCACAGAAAACATGCCTTGAGCTAACTGCTTTTTGAGGTCAAATAGCTCATTCGCCAACCTTTGCACCATAGGATCCCTCCTTGTGATGGAAGAAAATAACTCCAAAGAAGAGCTTTCTTCAAATTCATCCGAGTCAATTTTTATTTGCCCAGCAAGAATGAGATCATCTTCAATTTTTGTCGCCAAGGTCTGCACAACTGCAAGAGTAGCTGGAGGTGCTCTTCTCAATAGGAAACCAACCTCAGGCACTTGAGCATTTACAAAGAAACATTTCAAGTTCTCAGCTGTAGGTTGAGCAACAGTTGGAATTCTTCGTGTCAACTTGTTGAAGTGAGCAATGAACTCGCGCATGGGCATGTGAGATTCCTTCTTCAACTGGGTGAGCTGAGCCAACAAAGCATGAGCATCTTCAGGAGGCTTGAACCTTTCTTCAAACTTGGCTATGAGAGTTGCCCAGTTTGTGATGGTACTTGGCGCCAAATGATAAAACCAATCTGCAGCAACGCCTTGGAGAGTCTCCACAAACAGCCTTACAGATACATCTTCGTATTCAACACCATGAACTCCACAAGCAATGTAGAAAGCAGCAACGTGCTCGTCAGGATGTTGCCCATCACCAAAAAACTTGGGAAAGTTCTTCCGTGAGCCTTCAGGAAGAGCATGTAGGGGTAGAACTAGGCTCAACGGACCAAAAGCATTTCCCCAAGGACCTTGAGCAGCCATTTACATGTCCTTGGTGAAATCTTGAAAAACTTACAAGAAAATAAATTACAATAGAAAAGGACACAGGTATACTTCAAACGAAAGCATGAGGCTTTAGAATGCGTATCGTGTCCCCAGCGGAGTCGCCAAAAAACTGTTGGGTGAAAATTATGTAATCAGCTTTCGACAGATTACACAACTTGGACTTCAGCCACAGCTATGTGAGATGTGAATCTCTCCTCTCGGAAAGGGGAGGCGCCCTTCTTACTGCTAAGAGAAACAATAGTAAATCACACAAGTAATTACAAAATGTACACGAAATTCATGGAGTGGGGGGGTGTGTTACATTCATCCTTCTCTCTTTTTTCAGAGAAGATGTTTACAATGCTTCACTTGTTGGAAGTTCCGAATTCTTGATAACCTGAAACTAACAACTAGCAGTAATGCCAATATCTCTATCTCGTCAAAGCTGCCGTGAGATACCTAAGTAATTAACAACAAACAAATAAATTAAAAAGGGTACCAATGGCTGCACAAGTCGCTCCAGAGGCTTCATCGTAAGTATTGATCCTCAGGTAGTTTACCGTTTGCTACATTAGAAGCACAAAGTCTTCTTAGACGCAACAATTCTTCGAACAGCATGAACGATTACAAGCACAAAGTCTTGTAGATCATCCAACAAAAGTATCAATGAGCACGAACGATTACAAGCACAAAGTCTTGTAGATCCTTCGACAAAGTATGCAAGAGCATGAATGATTACAAGCACAAAGTCTTGTAGATCATTCAACCAATGATAAACAGAAATAACAATGCAATCTAAATAACAAATGTAACACAAAGTTTACATCAACTACTTCGAGTCTTTCAGATTCTTCGAACTAATCACTACCAAATCAGATCAATTCACAAAAGTATCGAATCCAATGCAAAGTTTGGCTTGCAATCCTTTTCTTTATTGATCGAATCTCATTCACAAAGCATGAACGCAAAGTTTCACAAATTTGCTTACAAAAGGGCAGCACTTCGTTGCAAAAGGCTAAAAAGATCATTTATAAATGAAAATCCCTCACATTATATAGAAAGAGGGATGAGCAAAGAAGGAAAGAGATTGAGAAAATCAGTGGAGAGTTAGGTGAGCCGATTTTAGGAGATCTCACCTAACTTTGACCAAAACAAAGCGCAATTTGTTTTCAAAATATTACATCTCTTTTGGACTTGGTGTAATTACACTTACAATAAGACATTCAAAATGTTGAGAATATTTACAAGATGCATAATGGGATGCACCGGAAATGTCTAACACTGAGAATAGGAAGTTTTCATGTTTCTTTTCTGGGCGGAGTTCTATACTTCTTCCGGCCTCGCGATGAACTTTTTTATTTGGAAGAACCAAGATCAAAGGACATCACCTTCGGGATCACTTGACGAGATCTGGAGAGAAACTGCAAGGATGGTGAATCAACAGGCGTTAGCAGAAAAAGCAGCATTGGGAAGCGTGGAGCGGATGACAAGGCATGCAAAACGATGCGGGAGCGAAGAAATGGGGTTCAGAATGGAAACAGAGCAATTTTGAAGAAACTAGGTTAAAAACTGCCAAAAATGTAAAGGTGCTAAAATTCAGCACCATTGCACAAAAAATGACTAAGTCTGGAAGAAAAGTGTAAAGGTGCTAAAATTTAGCTCCATTGCACAAAAAATGACTAAGTCTGGAAGAAAAGATTGTGAAAAGTGTAAGGGCGCTAAAATTCAGCGCCCTTACATTTTTGGAGATTTCAGTCTTTGATGCAGGGGCGCTAAATTTTAGCGCCCTTGCACTTTTCAAAGTTAGAATTTATTTCAACATGTCAGGGCGCTAAATTTTAGCGCTTCTGCATCTGAGACATGATTTTGGAAAACGGATGTAATGGTGAATGAAAACGGCGCTCGGGGTTTGCAAAGTGTTTGTCTGCATAGAGTTGCAATCGAAATTGGAGAATAAAGAGAAAGCAAGGGTAACAACTTACAAAGATGAAACACGAAAAACGTTGGAGAGGGATGTCGAAAAACTCAAAAAACGTATTTGCAGTTTGAAGAAAACTCGCCCAGCATGAAGAGAGGAAGAACTAAAATCATAAACAATGAAAATGGCGAACTAAAACACTTTTAAGTGAAAGAGAAAATTGAAAACCTAACTAAAGTCGAGCAATAAATTTAGGCACGAAAAGTGGCACGATTGACGAAAGACGCGAAAATCATGAAGAAACGTGCCGTGGCCAAAAAGCTAAGGTCGTGAAAGCGTAATGGCGCTTAAATTTAGAGCTATTACATTTTAAAAATTCACTCGTAGGGCGCTTAACTTTAGCCTTTGCACTTTTCAAAGCGACTTAGCCAAATTTCTGGTTTCTCTGTGAGTGTGATGACTTTTTCGCAGCCATCAGATTTTCGTGAATTCGCCATACCTTAATAGTGAGATTCTTTGGCGAAGGAGCTCAAGCCAAGGTTCATGAGGCTAACATGGGGAATGCCTCAATTGACTATTTGAGACTTTGGAATGCATTTTGAGGTGGCTTGGAAATCACTTCATTGGCGCGTGATTCTGAACTTGCGAACTTCTAGAAACCGCATAAGTTTCTCAGAGGGGGTTAATCGGAACGAAGCCGCCAGGGATTCCGTGATGTACAATGCGCCATGATACTCACATTTCTTTGAGGAATTTTTTCAAATAGTTCACTACCTTGTATATGGCTTTTCATGGCATTCCATCACCATTGAGGCATTTTCCATCACCATGAGACCACATTTCTTTGAGGCAAGCTCTTGGGAATTTTTTTATTACCTAGAATTATCCTTGAAAAAAAACAAGAAGAGCAAGCTCATTGTTGCCAAAAGGCATATATTCAAGGATACCAACATATGCCTCACTAGAATGAGAGTCCTCCAATTTGTCAAGAATCTCATCTAAAGTATCAAATTCATTCTCGTAAAATTTTCTATTGTCTATTTTATTATTTCCTACACAATCAAGGATGAAATTATATTAGCTACAAGTCTATTAATATTCTTAAGAATTTTTGGGCCATGCCTTCTTTGATGACCGTCCATTTTACATAGAAAACAAGCATTCAAACCTCTCAAAACTTCAATATCATGTTTAGTTTGAGTATCACTCAATTGAAAGCACAAAATATGTAGAATACACTCATCAAATTTGAGAGATATAAAAACCCTAGAGTTAAGATGGGGAAGAGTAGACCTTGTTTCTTCCACTTGCAACACATTGCCCAAAGATTTGAGGACTTGAGGGATAAAAGTTCACATCTAAGTAGAGATATTTTAAAATTCTAACCACCTTAACATATAATTGGCTAAAGCATTACATAGGGTAGAATCAAGGGTTCAAAGATGGACCTAAAAACAAAATTGCCCATATTCTAAAACTCTTTCTTTTAAAACTCTTGATTGGATACCATGATTTTTGAAGAAGAAAGTGAATAAATCTTTATGTATCATTCTATAGAAAGAAACATAGACAAGGCGGTGAACTTTTTGGAAAAATGCCTCAAAGAAATATGGTCTCATGGCAGTGAATCAACCTACTCTTGGCTGTCACACTTTTACTTATCAAGGAAAAATCTTATGATAGTGCATTAAAACTTCCCTTCATGTGAACAAACAGCCAAAACAACTCCCATCACAAATGAGGTAGCTTCCAAAAACTCTCAGGAAAATAATTAAGGTCTTCTAGCTGCTTAATCTCATGGAGTGTCATGTATATGCTTTTTTATTTCATCACAGTCCCAAATCTCCCCTTTTGACATCATACAAGACCTACCCGACTATTATGCTTTAGAATGCACCATTTCTTTCACATTTTCCTTTACATCAGATTGCCATTTGAACCCTAATGAGGATTTAAACAAATGCTTTAAGAGGTTTTTTTTCTATTTGATCCTATTGTAGAAGACTACTCTTTAATCTTCAGATCTGCCACCTAATGCATTTGTCACTATTCTTACTTTTCAACCTTGGATCTTATAGGAAATTTGAACCACCTTCATAGCTTCCTGTACATGCCTTTTCATTCATAGTCTTCATCCTTGTCAAAACTTCCAAAGCTGTTCATTTATCAAGGTTTACACTTCCAAAGATATGATATCAGGGATGAGGATGGGATCATGTCTAAAATGATTTTGGCGGAATAGGTACCTCTCAATCTTTAGCTTTCAATGAAAAAGATATCAACATAGACTTGTGTTCCCATATTCAATAATAAAGCGAGCTTTGGAATGATATAAAATCCTCTATTAAAAAAGGATGACAAAAACTAATCAATATCAATTTCTAGAGGAACTGGTGAGCAGGGGAAGCTTCTTTAGATGATCAACTAGATGATCAAACCACCAACTTAGCATAGCTCTCTCAAATACTCTTTAAGTGGACCTTTCCAATCCACTATTCCTTCAAGGAAAAGACCCCCCCAACTAGGGTTTTTGTACTCAAACAATCAAGAGGGATTGTATCCACTTGCATCATGTCAAATAGGACTAAACCAAACCATGACACTCAAGTTTGCACTTAGGAAACTACATTTTCTAACCACTAGGCCTCTTTACCACTAAAAGGCTTGTAGCCCTGCCCGGTAGGACAATCAAAATAAAATCCACATATAAGCTTCTATCAGACCCAAACCACTGAACTTAGAAAAGTAATATATGCCCCTACAAAGTCTCAAAATCTTCTTTCTTGACAGTGGATAGTAAAAGAGAAATGGACCAAAACAATGCTGCTCCAAGAGGCCTAATTGGCAGGCTACAACAGGACAGTTGACTATCTAGGCTCTCCCCTTCACCCCAAAGCCTTGAAACAGGTTCTTATAGGCTAGTTACACCCATGTATATCACTCCTAAGTGCCTTTATAGTTAAAATCACCCTAAACAAGCAAAACTCAACTTTTTGCTTCACAATCTAGGCCTGTCACATGAGGATGCTAGGCCTAGAACATTGCAAAAATTCCTCCACATAGCATGCCATTCTCCAGAACCCTGAAAATATGAAAATATCTTCCATTCCACCAAGAATTAGCATTATTAAAACATGGAGATGGAAGAAAGAGCCATTATTCAATCAAAACCCTAGTTTTGAGGGTTTTCAGACCAATTCCTGCTAAACTGGCAATATCTTCTTTTATACTCAATGAAAATTTTTCAAATCACCTCCAAAAGAAATTTGAGTCTTCCCTCTATCCAACCATAATAGGAATTTACCCGTACAGTACGTACAAAGGTCATACCACGCAGTAGAACATGAAGTTTACACACAGATTTTCTAGAAAACAACAAGCTTTTGCATTAGAACTTCAAAATGATTCATCAACCCACATGCCTCGACCAAGAGAGGCTTATTTATATCTTCAACCAATCTTCCCGACATCCCACAACTGAAATTTGAATTGGTTGTATGTTGGGAACTAACAAAACATCATTTTAGACACCTAATTGCCTAGTTAAAGCAAGTCAATACAACTTCCACAAGCCCAAATACAAAGAGCCTTCAAGAGGTGTCAAAAGGCACAAAAACCATTTCAAAACACCAAGGCAACTCCCCTCAAGCACCTAGTTGCATCATGGAATTTTGATTCTTTAATTTTCCAAGGTGCACTAAGCTTACAAAGTGAGGATGGAGACCTTGTGATTACATTGAAACTTATCACCAAGACTCAAAACCTACTACAAGCCTTTGAAGAATCAAAATGTTGTTGTTTCAAATGACTATGAGCACTAACTTTCACTATTTGAAGATGTTGAAACCTTGTCATAGAGAACTAAAACATTGATGCAACCACTCATCCTAACTTAAAACATACCAAAAGTCTCCAAGCAATTAGACATAGGAAGATTTAAGATGACTAAAACAATTTTTATTGCCAAAGCATAAACTTATGATGACTTAACCAGTCCTAGTACACACTCCCTCCCCGTTAACCACTTAGACATATGGAGTTTATCAGTGGATAGATGAACCACCTCACACGTGCACCTGAATTATGTCTATTAGTGTTCTAATTCATCTTTTTCAAGACAACTTAAACCAAAATATTATGTATGGTGAAACCATTCTTCTGCACAATACATTTGAGGCCTTGGTTGTGTAACTGGTGGACCATATTCACATTTAACACTTGTTACAAAGTTTAAAGTCATTAATTGTAAGGGACAGTCTCCTTCATACATTGATTTGATTTGTGATGGACACATTTGGACGGTAGTAACAATAACTTGCAATCTATCAAGACTTGATTACCTTATAACCAATCAAATTCTAGTGATGAAATGATAGATTAATCATAATGTCACCTTGGGATCACATCACCATGAAAGAACTTCATCCAACATCCTTATGAGTGCAGGTACCACCAAATAGGTATTTGTCAAACTGCCTTCCTCAGTGAGGGAAATTCAGAAGAGAAGAGGAAAGCCGGTGACATGTAGTAGGTCTAAAAGAGGGAGATCAACTAGAGGTCAAAAGATTAGAAGAAAATTTCATAAACGCATGGAATTTTTTCTTGCTAAAGGGGGGTTAGGTTCTTATGATGATGAGAGCATAGGAAACATCGAGGTTCTCTTGAGGTATAAATATCTACGAAAACAATGGGTACCCAGGGAACTTCCTCCAATAAACACTGATTTTTGTGTCAACGAGAGGATATATCGCATAACACCATCGTCATTACATGGTTTGGGCCTATTTTGCATGGATGGCATAAAGGTCTGTTACGACAAAGTTACTGAATTGATGGAGTATGTCGGACCCTGTTACAGTCACAAAGATTGGATGCAGCTGGTTTGATACACACAAAGTATGCGTAGGTATGCACTGTTAGCAAATTATATACAACTAAAATATAAGGATCAAAATAAAGGAGTGGTTGTGTACATTGACGGAAGGCCAAAAGCATAAGGGAATATTGCAGGGTTTATAAATAGTACACGACCTGGGTCAATAAATAAGAAACCCAATTGCATATTTGAGGCATGCGAGGGAAAGCGTGTATTCATATGTGCGATAAAATCAATAACTGGAGGAGAAGAGTTGCTAATTGATTACAATTTGAATCGCTTAGATACAAACACAGTTACTATGGGGGTGGTACGTACTATATACCATTTTACCCAACCTCCAAATAATGACTCCAATATACCATTTTATTATTATGTTTTTTTTCGTAAGTCTATTGGTTTCATTTTAGTAATGTTTTTTTATATTTAATTTTTGTCACAAAGGACATTGATCGTACGGGGAAGGCTTCGACACATACCACAAATCGTGATGCATCTTCAGGCACTTCTACCCGACAGGTTTGCCTCATTGTAATTGTACAAATTAGATACGAGAAAAATGTTTTATTATTATGTTTATTTCATAAGTTTATTGGGTTAATTTCGATAATGTTTTAAATATTCTTGTTGCATACAACTGATCGAGGAAAGGCACCAGCAGTAGAGGAAAGCATCCATAGGGTCAAGGTGCAGTCACTGTTATTGGATGATGACATCGCATATTCAACAAACCCTATTGATATGATAAGGAAGACACAAAAAAAATGAAATGAATAAATCCTTCAATTGTTATTCATAGTGCCTCAAACAGATGAGATAAGAGAGAGGGTTAAAATATTGACTGAGAGAGTACAAAACTTGCAAGTAAATTGTCATGAGGTCTTTAATTATAACATAAGTTCATTCATGGTTTTATAATTTTTAATCTTTTATGTCATGAACTAAATATGTGTTGTTTTTACAAGATTTTTTGCATCCTCATGATGCTTCTACCCATGATCAGGGTATTGCAGGTGCTTCCCGCGGAGTAGGGGTTGGTACAAGTGTCCATCCTGATCTTCCTACACATACATCACATGATCATCCAACCCCATCATCCGTTCCTCTATTGTCGACTGAAATGGCGGCAACACATAGCATGCACGCATCGGGTAGTACTGGTGATGCAGAGGCCACTAGTGTTGGTGATGTTTTAACAACATTTCATGGATCTTCCCATATTACTAGTATAGGAACATTTCTAGTCACATTTGTGGTGACCAAGGATTTCGTTCCCATAAAGATAGAGAAGGTCCCAGGTAATTTAAAATGTTTTAATTATTATTATATATAATCCAATTGAAATTTACTTATTGATCACTCTTTTATGACTAGTGATTCCATGATCATTTTGTAGGAAATGATGTTTTTTATAAACATCTAGGTGATATAACATTGGAGGTCTTCGGGCCCACCATACGTACATGGTGGAATGCCCAAAATCAAGATTTAAAGGATGAGCTCATTAACCGTTTAGTTGTTTTGTTCGGTGATAAAACATTCAACCGAATGAAGGTCCTTAAGAAAGCTGGTACATATCTAAAGTATGTGAGGGAACAATATAGGTCACATTTAGAGAAGAACAAAAAGTACGAGCATCCCCCCATGATTCCAAAGAGGGAGTGGAAGGACCTGGTGTCAGATGGAAAGGAGAAGGTTGCAAAGAAAAAAAGGAAAGACACCACTGAGCCAAGGAAGGTTTGTGATACTATCAACAATGTAATTATATACTAATTACTCTTTATTTTTACATAATCTAATGTATTTCAAACTTTTCATAGGCTGCCCGACACATCGAAGGCAACAAAGGCAAGACTAGAAAAACACGGGCAACACAAACTTGGCTCTAGTGGCTATATGAAATTAGCCGCAAGAATTGTAGGTATCAATAAATGAAATATTGCATCCAAATAATAAATTGCAAATAATTTTGGTTTTATCACACCATAGAAACAAAATTCATGATATTATGCAAAAATGTAGGGCTCTGAATTCAACAGAGCGCCCATAGAAGAGGAAATGAAAATTGCCTTCCAGCATGGCTATGAAGTCGTGGCTGAACACCAAAGAGTCTTGACTAGGCAAACACAATCTTCCACTGCATCCGACACGCAGGTAAATAAACTCAATAAAGTTTATTTAAAATTGAATACTTGTGCAATCTATTCAATATTAATTTCCACCATAAAGTAATTATGTGCCTATTTGTTTTAAACAAACATACAATGATAATACTGCACCTGACATTGGAATGCAGTCTGGTGAGGGTGGAGCACAACCGACAGATGAAGGTCATGGTGTGCATCCCGGTACTGGATGTATTCATGTGCTATACAAAATGAAATATGGATTAATACAATTAAACATATTTAATTGCAATTGGTGTATTAATTAATGTAACCTTTCGTGTTTCAACTTTAGAGCATGTAGAGCGTGATCAACATGATGTTGAGCATGATCAGGCTAGGAACATGATGTGGCCCCATCAAGTAAAGAGGACCACTCTAATGTTCTTTTAAACATATTTAATTGCAATTGGTGTATTCATTAATGTAACGTTTCGTGTTTCAACTCCAGATCAGGATTTAGAGGGTGTTCAACATGTTGAGCATGAGGCTATATGACAAGATCAAGAACATGATGTGGCCCCATCAAGTAAAGAGCACCACTCTAATGTTCTTTTAATTAATAAAATACTTGTAACAATAATAACAAAACATATCAATTTAACATTTCTTTGTTATTGCAGCAGACCCCCCCTTGAAGCGGCCTCCATGTCGTGATCAATACACGACTAGGCGTACATTAAGATCAAGAGTAGAGGGCAAAACAACTGAAGGGGGGACAGATGATTTAGAAAATGATACTCCACTCAGCTTTTTTTAGCTTCAAAATTAAAGAAACAAAAAGAAAAGTGATTGTAATCATATTATGACAACCATATTTTTGATAATATGTAACAACTGAATGAATGAATGTTATATGTTAATGAATGAATGTTATATGTTATTAATGGATGAATGAATGAATGTGAATATTTTAATGAATGAATGTTATATGTTATTAATGGATGGATGAATGAATGTTATATGTTATTAATGGATGAATGAATGATTAATGTTATATAATAGGGTATGGGGAATTGAGAGTGATGTGAGGGGGGGGAGGGGCCAAATGAGCTTCCACCATCATGTGGTTGGCCCTGTTAAGTGGAGAATATTAAACTATTCTCGAAACAAAGAGAAGCTCAATCCAACTACATGCAAGTATCTTTTTAATTCCTCTATCTTTCATCAATCTCTTTACTAATTGAACCTCGTACAGATGTTTTACATGAAGAACCCATTATTGTGAAATGTGCCTCTAGTTGAGTAAACTGAATCCATGCTCTACATCATAATTTCAAGTTGTTTCCATTCCAATGTTCTAAGTTCAGTTTGTTTGTATGGCTTTGTATGAATACCACATTGTGTTGTGTGTGTATTTGGTTTCAAAGCTTTGTTTCTTTTGTTTTTTGTGGTGACATAACTCTAAAATTTGACTTTTTGTGCATAATAGGTTAGTGGAAAAATTGACGGCTCTAAAGGGTTTAGAGGCTCGATTGAGATACACGAAAATTTGGATCTTGTTGTTGATGGGAGGCTTCCACTTAACCATGAAATTTTGTACCATCTACAGGTATGCAAAAATTTCTCTACTTACATTCATTCAACTTATTGTCTTCCTCTCAAATTTATGCATTCATGTGTCATTTGAGAGGGTAACTCCATAAAGGTTTTGTCACAATTGAAGAATAATTCATTAGCTTATGTCCATCACGAAAATAAAAAGGGTTATTATGGGGAAATTTGATAGGAAATGAGTAGATCCTAGAGAATGCTATAGGCCTTCATACTATAACCTTGTTCATGATAGAAGATTCTTGTTTTGTGACATGGAAAGAATACATTAAGTGATTGACAGACCAAGGATAGTGAACTATGTAGGAATAAGTGATTGAGAGCGAGCAGGGGAAGTTTCTTTAGATGATCAACTAGATGATCAAACCACCAACTTAGCACAACTCTCTCAAATACTCTTTAAGTGGACTTTTCCAGTCCACTATTCCTTCAAGGAAAAGACCCAACTCACCTAGGGTTCTTGTACTCTCACAACCAAGAGGTTTTGTAACCACTTAGATCATGTCAAATAGGACCAAACCAAAACTTAACACCCTAATTTCAACTTAGGAAACTCCATTTTCTCATCGCTCTAACCTTTAGGCATCTTTACCCTTTTAACCCTTATAGCCCTACCCAGTAGGATAGTCAGAATAAAATCAACATACAAGCCTATACCAGGCCCAAACCACTGAACTTAGAGAGGTATTATATGCCCCTACAAGACCTCAAAACCTTCCTTCATGACAATGAATAGAAAAAGAGCAATGGACCAAAACAACGCTGCTCCAAGAGGCCTAATTGGTTGGCTACAACATGACAGTTGACTATCTTGTGGATAGCCTTGTGTTGTGTGTACTTCTTCTTCCTATCTTTTCTTTTTTGCACTTCTAAATTCGTTTCAACAATCAACAAGCATGGATTCAAATGTTCTCGTTCCTCTTCTAATTCCATTTAACTTCCATCAATGGAAAACTAAGGTTCAACTAATACTAAAGAACAAGAGGTTATATAGAGTTACAATGGGGGTAGAAAAAAACATACAGATGAAAGTGCTAAAGTTAAGTGGTTCAACAAGGGTAATCAAGCTTTTGGATTCTTATTTTATATTGAAGCAACACAAGCCACCTTCTGACTTGAGTTCATAAATCGTATTGATGAGTATATTTTCTTCCAATCTTTGGACCGTGAAAAATAAAGTAGCATTGTGAGATTACAGGTATGCAGATCATTTATTTTTTTGAAAAACTTATCATTTCTAAAGTACAAACAAAGGTAGAAAATTTGTTTGATTAGTTAATAAAGAATTTATTTGTGACTTATAATAACTGAAGATGCACATAAAATTGTATAAGATCCAAGTACTTTAGGGAATTCATAATAGGATATGCAGCAAGGGGGTAACTCAAGTGCTTAATACAAATATTTAGTTGCAGTGATTTGGTCAACAAACCTTGTTTGCTCCTTTGTCTGAATGCCATGTTACTGTGCATTAACTCCTGAATTATAACCATTAGGAAGCTTTATATCTCATCTGGGCATCTTTAGCTAGATCACAACATCAATTATGTATTTTTCCTAGTATATCTTTTGTTATATGATGAAGAGAGAAAACTCACTCTTTTGTTGTTGTACAATGTGAAAGAACCCAAAAGTTTTCTATCCCAAAATTCCATCCTCTTACAAAAAAGAGAATATATAGCTTTTCAATCTGTTATTGATTTATAATTGATTCTTGAGGTCATATATTAGGGAAGTCAGCACTCCAATGGCCACTAAATAAATAGATCTTCCATGTAATGCTTTCCCACTTCAATTCCTTCTCAACCTTCTCTATAAATGCATATAGAGTTTCAAAATCTTTAGGTTTATCAACAAATTTTAGAGGAAATTTCTTCCCTAATGCCTTCTCAAATACAACCACCATTATTATTATCATTTGCAACCCTTGTGTAGTAACTGATAAATTCATTAAATTAATAAAAGTGGCTAGGAATACAAGTGGCTAGAGCCCGTTTCAAAATTTTGAAATAGGACTAAAGTAGAATGGATAACAACTTTCTTTGTCACGGTGGAAGCAATTAAATCTTCCAATACTCCTTTGGCAAGAACTTCTTT
>VDFB02326325.1:0-26919 GCA_007258455.2 Sequoia sempervirens | reverse complement strand
AGGTGACTATGAAGTCTATCACCCACTGATCAACCCATTGTTTCCCAACCATTGTTGCATCCCTCTTCATCCTCAAAGCCCCCACCTCCACCTCCAACACCTCTATCTAGGCTATCATTGCATCCAATCAAGCCTATAGGTCTGCTATCCTCTAATTTGTTGAGCTATCTCCACCTTTGATAGGCACCTCCTCTAACCCCTCTCCAACATACACACCCATTACAATCCTCTCTCAGAGGATCCACTTAGCCTCTCCCATATCCTCTTATCTCTCCTCCTCTTATCTATCCTCCATCTCTACCTCCTCCATGGCCACATCATGTTGACCAAAATCTATCGGTGGCTCCTCCTCATGCTCTCCCTCCCCCTTAATCAATGAGAGAGGTATCACCACTCACCATCCCCTCACCCTCCTCTATTGGGATCAACCTCCTCTCCCTCCTCGTCCATCTTCACCATCATCACCTCTACCTATGTCTCCCCATTCCCCATCTCCTCTTTATCCTCAACCTCTTAATCATCCTTGTGGGCCCTTGCATGGACACTCTCCTAGCACCAACCGATCTGAATCTATGTTTAGACTAGTCTTGTGAGTGGCCCACCATGCGTCGTACTCTACTGTGGTGCCTACATCTGCATAATCATCCCTCCATCCCCATTGAACAGGTTGTAAAGCATTTATCCCCTACTCCGCCACTACCACTAGAATCATTTGTCCCCACGGTTGAACCTTGTGTGATGACCGCACAAACTCTATTGTCCCCCTAGGCACATCCTGGGTCTCCCCAAACTACCTTCACACTTGATTTGGTAGCTACATCTTGATAATATGTTGTGATTGGACGGTCCGTCCAATTAGAAACCTCGCTTATCTACACTAGGACAAATGTTGATCCTCATCTGGCCACTAGTGGCAATCCATGTATGGCCTCCATATGAAGCTCACAAGAAAATCAATACCATGCTGCCAATAACTAGTGTCCCCAACATGGTTATGAGTCACAACCCCTCCGTACAAGTATACATACAACATCCCATCACCTAACTACCTAACCACTAGAGGACTAAACATAGCTATGTGCTCCCATGCCTATACCATCAACAAGGTCACTCCGCAGCTCATCAACTAAGCATCATGATATGCAATGTTGTGCAACTAGAAATAAAGAATAGCTAGTAAACAAGGCCCCCATGCATAAACTATCCCTCTCCTCATCATCCTCACAAGCACCTTACCGCATCCGATTGGAAATCTATTTCCTTAGTGGTCTGGTATAACACTCCCAATGATGAGTGTACACAAAATGCAATCCCATCTCCTGTATCGCTTTGCCAAAAACTCCCACCTGATCTCATACTCCTCGATGCCTAACTCTGCGACATCATCATGCTCATAATGCTTCTCAATAGCTTGATACCTCTGCACTAGATCATACTTCACCTGTTCTCCATGGATTAACAACCTTAGTATCCTGTAAACGTTGTCCAACGTTACTATCACCTCCCCATTCAGAAAGTGGAAGGAACATGTATCTGAATGCCACCTCTCAGCAAGTGCAATCAGTAATCCCCTATTTGCCCTAATGACAGACATGTATGTTGCATGATATAAACCTAGGTGCATTAGTTGACACTTCTCAGCATTAGATAACTAGTCTCGTAGCCTAAATGTCGACAGCCATGACTCTTGTGTATAAATTGGGGCAGTGGTCACAAGCAACAATCATTGTGTCAATCCCAAACCCTAGTCAAACCTATTGGACCCAAATTGCACAAGAAATTTCATCCTAAACTGAGGAATTTTTTTAATCATGCAATTATGTCATTCTGCCTAGCACATGCATCGCACATATCAAATGCATCACATTTCTACATATGCATCACACAAATACACTTGCGTCACATGCCTCAACAAATGTGTAGTTGGGGCCACTTGCGGTCAACCCCTTAACAATTGTATTACCATTTGCACATGTGTCATTTCACTTAGCACATGTGATTCACTTTAGTGTTTTCATCACTCGAGACCACACATGTGGTACATAAGCAAATGCAATGCACTTTACAGTTGTGTCGCACTACATTCTCCAAAACCCTAGCTATAGTTACGATGCATTGTTTAGTTGTAGCAAACTGCTCCCACATGCGGTGCACATGATAGCAGCTGTGGTGAATGATGTTCACTACATCTACTTGCTCAACTTCAAAGCCCTAAATCTACGCAAAAACAAAATAATCATGAAGTGGGTTTGGAGTACTTACGGGGTCCTCAGAGCCC
The DNA here is from genome assembly GCA_007258455.2 of Sequoia sempervirens. NCBI lineage: Eukaryota > Viridiplantae > Streptophyta > Pinopsida > Cupressales > Cupressaceae > Sequoia > Sequoia sempervirens. The sequence continues at coordinate 24,641 of VDFB02326325.1, read as the reverse complement.
TTTGGCCGTCTAAATGTCCAAACCCTAAAATCATGGTGAGAATCATGTGGAACTAACAACATTTTGATAGTAGGTCACTTTAGAGCTATCCAAATCTCCAAGATCAAAATGCACAAATGAACCAAAATTACTGGACTCAATTTCTATTTATAGCTTGTCAACTATAGGGTTTGAGTTAGGGTTTTGTACAAGATGCACTTGTTGGGAGGTCTTAAACCTTAATTTGACTACCTCGAAGGTCCTAAAAGTCAAATCTTTTGTCACCAACACATTCTTAGCTGTCAAATTAGCTTATTAGAACAATTTTCAAAAAAAAATTCCATAGAGGCATAGGTCCATATCGTTTATACTAGGGCATATTTTTACTAAATTTCTCTGATACAACGTCATAAACTATATTATATCAAAAAGGGAAAAAATGTAGACACAAAAAATTGTCCTAAGCTTACAAACACTATTTTATCTCCTTTCTTTTCTAATAATTAAATAATTTTAATTATTTGATTATTGTCTAATGTCATAATTCTTCCATTAATTAAATAATTAATTAATTAATTCATTGCTATCCTTTTATTTCCTATTTTGACTAAGTAAATATTTTTCTTTATTTATTTAATTACGTCACTAATGTCCCCTTTCCTCTATAATTAAATAAAATTTATTTATTTAATTATTGTCACTTTCTACTATAATTAAATAGTTATTTCAATTATTTAATTTATCCATTTAACCCTTGTTTCCTTTAAATTAAATAAATTTATTTAGTGACTTACTAATTTGTCCTTTTCTTCCCAGTTTTAAATTTAATTATTATTTAATTGAAAAATCAACTTGCCTTCTTTTTTTATAATTAAATAATGTTTCTATTATTTAATTATTCACTTTTCCTCCCAAATTAAATAATTTTAGAATTATTTAATATCCTCCAATAGCCTTTTTTTCTATGCTTTTCTCTCTATTAGTGTCATCCTTATCTCTTCACATCTCATTTAATTTCAACCATTTTATAATTCAATCTCAACCATTCATCTTTATCATTGCCCTAATTTAACCCTAACGCTATTTTCATTGCTTCTCAAGCAATCTTAGCCATTGATTGACATATCTTAGTGGCTTTTAATCTCAACCCTTTATTCAAATTTGATTTTCTATAAAATGCACCTTTCATTGTCATTCAATCTAGTTGATGCAACCTGGACTATGAGAAAACTACAATCTTCAATATCTATCATTGTCATTAGGCTACTATTGCATATTGAAATCTAAGGACAATCATTCATATCAAACAAATGAAGGAGAATGGAGGGGAATCAACCATGGCATAGGTAATATTGCTTTATGTTAGATTGTACTTCATTGTTGGTTTAAGGCTTTATGATTTTAGTTTTTATGTTCTCTTACGTTAACCTAAATTTTACCATAAATTACATATATATTTTAAATTTTATATTTTGATAACATAATTGAAAATATATAGTGATATCTCTCCACAGTAATAAATATATATAATCTAATTTTATAATATAGCATTCACTTTGACGTCCCATAAAAAAAGAACCAACTAGGAAAATTTTGCCATTTCATTGATTTTCCTGGGATTTGAAAAGTAAATTTTCCTATAAAGTTTGATTTCCATGTTTGGCCATCTCTAATTTTAATCCGTCTTTGCGAAAGCCATGTAATCTGCAGAGCCCTCCAAAGCCTCAATTACTTCCAGGCTTTGTTGTCGTGCTACCTCACTCAAATCTGCATCCTCCTCATCTCGGGAGGCAAACTCCACAACAGATTCAACTTGGGTTTTTAATGGCATACACTCTTCCTCCCACAATCTTCTGAGTTCTTTGTGATGCTTTTCTTCAACAATAGTTTCTTTTTCAAATTCTTTCTACCAAGAAGTTTCAAACTTTACAGAGGGACCATCGTCAATCCCAACCGAGGCATCATGGTGTTCAACCTTCACCACACGAACGACATCAATTTTCCGTCCATTTAACAGTTTGACCAATACATGTCATAGATGCCTCAAAAGAGGAGTAAGAAACAATATTAGCAACATCCTCTTTAGCTAAATTCTCCTCTTTCTTCCAGCCATCCCACTAGTATACACGACGCTTGAAGCACAGAGAAACATGGATCATAAAACTACCATACATCTTCTGAATTTTATCTCCTTCTTCCACTTTGCTCAAGCCAACCATGGCTCTGATACCAATTGTTAATTTAAATGAGCAAACAACACAAATTAGTAGAAAGTAAATTAGACAAACACGCAAAAACACAATACATGATATTTATAGTGGTTCACCAATTAATGACTGCATAGGGAAGAGTTGTATTATTCAATATCCAGTCTACATCATACATGGGTTGCACACTATTTATATAAGCCTATTTAACTATGAAACAAACAACTCGGAGAAGGTGAATGGTCATGTGACCGTTGAGCTTCACATTCCCAACACATAGTTCGTTGCATTGAGTTAGAGCTCGCTCATAAAGGCCGTCGTTTCGTATTTCTCTTTCCTTGTACTGCTGCAGTCCTATCGTCTGATTAATATCCCAATTGGCTTAACCTTATGCGTTTGTAAATAGAAAGAGCTCATAAAGCCCGTCGTTTCGTATTTCTCCTTTCTTGTTCTACTGCAGTCCTATCGTCTATTTAATATCCCAACTGGCTTAACTTTCTGCGTTTGTGCAATCTCTTTCTATTTTCAAAGAAGATGAGTATGGGGATCGTAACGGTCGTGTAGGAGGGGATGGCTTCGACTCTGTCCAGTGGAGCGGGGGAGGCGGGTTGTAAGTTTGAATCTCTTGAATCTAATGCCAATCTGTTTCGGGTTATGGGCATTGTCCCAGACAAGCAAGATTATAGCTTTGTTGAAAAGGTTCAGCTTCCAGAAGCTGAAATTGTAGGACTGTGTAATAAGCTTGTGCCTGCATCTGCTTCCGCTTACTCGGGTGATCCGCCACAAATCCGTATCAACTTCGACGCATTAAACCAGCTACACTTGCCTGCAGTCGGATTTTATGGAGATAAGAAGATACTGGTTCAGGTTTTCCGCAAAGCATGCTTGATTCATGAGTCAGTTCTTGCAAAGATGGAGGACACAAGGTTGGAGCCTGGATTTTATGTCAGTATCCCTCAAGAAGCAGCTGGCGTTTTGATTGCATTCTACTGGCATGAAGGAGAGCATCTGAAGGAAGCCTGTAGAAAGGACATGTCATGCAATTTCATTAGGTATCTGGTTGAACTCTGTCAGTGCGTTCATATTTGTCTTGGAGGGAACTATCCTTTCGACGCCTTGGCTGCTTCTGCCATAAACACATGCTCTAGAGCTAAGCGTACACGAAAAATCCAAGTAACCAGTGTGAAGAACTCTGAGAATGACTTGGAGTTGTTGCCTGGATTTAAAGTGAGCATAGATCCAGCTGTTCAGACTCAGAAATTCTGGCCAGCACAGAATGCAAATATGGCTACTGCATGCAATGACCGTAGCGCCTTATTCTGTGAGGGATATTACCGCTGCTGTCTCCTGACAAGAGACTACAGAGTTTCCACAAGAACAAGAACAGAAACACAAGCAGTAACCGTGGCAGCTTCCGAGCTTGGCAATATGCTCCGAGAGTGGTCGTTGGAATCGAGTGTTGATTATACTAGGCTGAAAAACAAGGAGTTTATCAGTCTCCTTGAATGTTGTCAGCCATGGGAGTATGAGGAATACTGCTTGTTGAAAGACTCTTTCACGGAGTCTGCACAAGCCGAGGAAATAAAGAAGAGATGCTTTCTGAAAGTTCTTTCAGTCTTCTGCAGCTATGTTACCAGAAACGTGACGGGAGAGCGCCGTTTCGCGTCATGACGGCCGAAACGCGTTTCCCGTCACGAACGGCCGTTTCCAAGCCATTTCCAAGGTTGCGGAGGGGATTTTGAAAACAAAACAGTCGCCGGTCTTTTTATTTATTTCCCTACCAGATCAACGGAAATCTTTAGTATACAGCCAATTAAAGATAATCATTACATTGCAGATCAACGGAAATCTTCAATATACAGCCAGTTAAAGATAATTATTACATGCAGATCCACTGAACTCTGCAGATATCCGTCAGTTGAGTAGTAAAAAACAATAAACTAGTATAGTTAAACATTAGTTTTAGTTATGTGCTGAAATAATAAATTATTAGTTGGGCGATCAACTCACTTTACCATTCAAACTTTGCTTTATTTTTTTTAACTATCAATATTTTTAATATATAATTGAAGTTATTTTATATATATATATATATTCCGTTTCTTATACGCAACCTCTAAATATCCCGTTTCCCGTCACGTTGCCGTTGCCGTTGCGGTTTCCGTTTCTCGTTTCTGGTAACATAGTTCTGCAGTCATGTTTTCCTTTTCATGGGCGGCGAATGCAGTGTAACAATGGGTAAAAAATCATCTACTAACTCAGCGAATGCAAGTGAATCGCTTTCCAACACCAGCGCTGACAGGTTTGAGCAATTCCATCGAGAGCTATCAATGATCTTAACAGGGGAGAATGATTCTCACAAGGTGTTGATAGTTGGATCAGACATCGAGTTTACCTCTAGTGATGCCCAGCACATAATTACTGTTGAAAGCCTCGTCAAAGGGAAGGAAACACCGCTGTATATCCGGTACGGAGAAGAAACGAAGATCAACTGCTCTCCACAATGCTGCTGCTCCAGTAAAATCAATGGAAAGGCGAGGTTTGTACGGCTTACCAAGGATCGTAGAGGCTTCCCACTATCAGGTGAGAAAGTTCAAATTGTATACTCTCCTACTTGTGCTAAGGCTGGTCATAGACCCAAGATATTGAAACTTGAAGTATGTGTTAGAGCTGTTAATAACAATTCTTCCCTTTCTGCAATTCGTAATTGGGTAGAAATCATGGTACCAAACGAACTGAAAAGCCTTGAAAGAAATATTATGTTCACCGCCTTCTTGTTCACCTGTGACCAGCATATGGCCCTTGAGTTCATGGAGTACCACTTGACAACTTACAACACAGAAAGCCTGCCAACTGAGATTCGAAGCATGTATGAAAAGTTCTTAATCCATAACCCTACCCAACCCACAATCGATCAAGCGGCCCTCTTATCTCATGATACTCTCAAAACTGTGTATTGTGAAGTGTATAAGAGCCAAGAACTTATCTTTTTGCAAAACATAGAAAAAGAGCTCTCAATTAGTGTGTCCAAACAGAAGGTAAAAATCAACAAGGAAATGAAGGAGCGATTTAAACAAACCGAGGACAGATTTTTACAGCAATTGAAGGAAGAGTTTTCAATCCATTCAAAAGAGAGCTTAGTAACCAGGTATATTGAGGAAGTGATCATTAAACGTCCCTTTTATTTAATGAGCTTCTTTTCTACTGAGCAGAGCCATCAGGCCGAGCTGAAAGTCTGCGTTGAGGAGCGCGACTTTGATATTGTGTGGAAAGCACAAGAGGTAATTCCAATGAAAAAGGAAATGAATGAATCAATCAGCAACCTTACGCGTCCAATTGTACCCACTTGCGGCCAGCCGGTTGAATTAGTGGCCATGGATCCCAACATCCATTTTTTGATTAAAGTTGTTCTTCTCAAGTCTGGAGAATTGGTTCTTTTTATTCACAACTTCAGAGATTCCTACCTTGAACTCTGCCGTTGTCCAAGACTAGGTTCCAATTTAAACAAGATTTATGCATTCAAGAGGGGATTTGATTTGTTGTCCGTCGATGAAGCTACCCGAGTTGTGGCTCTCTACAATAGAGACAAGTTCAAGATTGTAATATATAAGTTTGATGATTCGTTTAAGAAGCTCTATCCCGCTGGAGTAGAGGTTCAGTTGGACAAATATAAAGGGAGCAAGATCATAACTTGGATGCATTTAATTCCAGGTAAAATGGAGTTGCTGTTAGTTGATGACACGAACAGAGCAAGGGTAGTAGAAATTCAACAGAAGCCATTGATGAAGCCTAAATTCTTTTTTCTTTCTCCGTCCCAGTCTCTAGAAAAAGCATGCATTTCTATTGATGGTTTTTTTTTCATTGTCTTTAGCAAATGTCAAAGCTCTGGCAATGCTGAAATTTCGCCAGAGAGACAAGGGTCAAGCCATGGGCTCGTGTTGGAAATTTTTGGTTTGGGTGATACTTTAAGTCACTTGAAAACCATCGAAATCGAAGAGGATAAAAGTTTTGTTGGTACTAATCTAGAACAATTTGGGGTGAAATTAACTAGCTTTGGACCACAGAGCCACCTTGTTCTATATAATTATATTGATGGTTCTCATCTTCTTATTTCCCATGTTTTGAGATCTGTCTTAGCCATGGAAGCTGTGCGGTATACTCCTGAGCCAGAGCCGGAAGCAGAAGAGAGTGCTGGGCAATGCCCCTATTTGGGGTATATATATCATATATTTGACAAGTTTCCAACAACTCCTACACTGATCCCGGCATTCAAAGACATCACATTCAAGGTGGTACTAGAGAGTACTCAGAGTAGAATAGACTCCTGCCATGGAGAGGCGTGCATCAAGTATTTAGAATCACTCATTAGACAACTCAAGCAAAGAAGAGAGAAAGATTTTTCAAATCTCAAGGTTCAGTTCCAAGTGGAGGATACAGAAATGTGGGCAACCGGATTTGGCCGCTGGTATTCACTTTCAATAGAAGACAATGCGAAGATGAAAATGGGGGTTTGGGTTCGTAAACTTGTTTGCCTTGTACCGATTCAAATAGCTCGAGCAGAGAAGAATGGGTTGGTTGCTTTAAAGGATGGACTTCAAATCCCTCCCGATATTAGCTACACTGGCAGCGTATCACTTGCAAACCAATTGCGTTTTGGGTTCTACGATGCTGTTCTTAACAGTTGGAAGGGTCAAATTAAGGTTATCTCGTCTATGGGAAAGCAAAGCAGTGGTAAGTCTTATCTGTTGAACCATCTGTCAGGCTCTTTGCTTGATGTTGCAGGGGGTAGGTGCACAGATGGTGTCTGGATGACTATCATCGCCAGTGACGACCCCGGTGGCAGCAGGTGCCTCTATGTGCTCTTAGACTTTGAGGGTCTTGGAAGTTTTGAGCGAAGTGAGCAAGAGGATATGCTTCTCTCTGTTCTCAACGCAGCAGTCAGCAATATCACCATATTCAACAAAAAGGTATGCATATATGATCACAAATATTCAACAAAATGGTATGTATATCTGACCACAATACTGATAGGTTTTTGCTTTGAGGTCTGCCTGCTTAACAATGGACGAGGCATCATTAATGATTGTTATTCTTATGATTGTTGTAACAGGATTTTCACTTGGACAAGGACACTGAATCTTCTTTCAGCCGCTTTCAGAGTGGGGTCAACCTACTTGAGCACGACAATAAGCTTTTCAAGGGTCTATTCTACATTGCCATCAAGGACGTGGATTCATCTGATGTACAGGATCTTATACAAGAGTTTGATGATAAGATTTTTCAAATATGTACCAAATCTCCAGAAAATTTCATTTTAAAAATGTATGGTGGGAATGTGGAGATCGATGCTATGGCTCCTTACAATAGATCTGAGTACTATCAGCAGAGCTTAAGTGAGCTCGCACAAAAAGTTAACAAAATTGATTATTGTTATGATAATGGTTCTGCCTTCACCAGAGATCTGAAGTTGATCATATCTCAAATTGCAGCTAAAGATTGGTCTCCTATAGACAGTAAGCGTGTAGGTATTATAGTTGAGATTATAAAGAGAAATCTTAAGTCTGCTGTCTCTATGGGATGCATCTCTCTTGCAAATACAAACGAAGTACAAAAGCTTGTCAATTTTGATACACAGGAAGAGGTTCCTGATTTACCTCTTGTGGTGGAGGGTTTTTCATTCAACATTCCAGATTCGGACCTGTTTCTGACACCTTCCAAGAATGGCATTAGGCATGTTTTGTCTCAACTAAGGTCGGGAGTCGAGAGTATTTTACCCAGGAAAGGAGACAATGCTGACTCGTGGCATTCCATGTTAGAGAAGTTCCTAGAGGCAATCGCAGAGAGAAGGCGGGTAAGAGTTCAACAGTGGATAAGCACAAACGCCATAGATTTTTGTGATAATGAGGAGGTGCAAAAGTTGCAGTTAGAGGCTAGTTTAGCCCTTGGAGAAGTAAAGCAAGGTCTCTCCGTCTGTGGTTGTAAATGTTCCCAATGCTATTGGAGATGTGTGTTTGAGAAGGGCCATAATCAGGACCATTCTTGCGAGGGTAGTCATTCATGTACAGAAATATGCACTTATTGTGTTCGAGAAGGAGACAACTTCAATCTATGTAAGGATTTGGCGGGCCACCAAGGCTATCACCATTGCAAAGAGAGAACTCACACCTGCCGAGAGCCCTGTCATTTGTACAATCTATCATCTAATTGCAATGAGTTTTGCTCTAAAGAGCCTAAACATGAGGGGCCGCACAGTTGCAACTCCCTACGACATATGTGTAAGGAGAAATGTTCACTTGCAAGCTGCAACAATACATGCAGTGTGCCCATTGAAACAGCTCACAGAAGACACCAGTGTCATGAAAGATATTGCCAAAGCAAATGCATCATGAAAGGCTGCACAAGGACATGTGGAGTGGAAGATCACTTCCATAACGCAGAGCATTTGTGTGGGAATGAACACACATGCCCTGAGAATTGTGAAATGCCTGGAATATGTGAAATATTTACACAGCTAGTAAGAAAAAGCTGTAATTTCCAAGGACAAAGGGGTTCGTTTGAGTATGAACACTTTTCAGAACAAAATGGGCAACGCAAAGGCTGTTGCATTCCTATTCCTCCCTTTAAAAGGACTCATCAAGGCTCACATGTTCACACCAAAAATTCATCTGCTGTGCATTACTGTGACACTAGATGTGAAGCTTGTGGTTATTTCTGTCGCCTTCCACTAGATCATCCTGGTCTGCATGATACAGTACATGGAAATATGAGGAATGCAAGATTCATTTCAGAGGAGGAGGATATCGACATTGAGGGTCGTAAGTATAAATGGGGAGAGAAAGGGGAGGCAGAGATGTGTAACATGTTCTGCAGGAAACAGGGCCGAGGTCACATCCATTTGGTTCCTTGTCCAAAAACAAGGAGTCAGAGATACATGATGTGCACCAGCAATCTCCACGACGGTTCCAGGCATGCAACCGTCAAATATGGGCCTGACATTGATGTTCCGAAGGATGAGATGACTCATGACACCTATTGGAAATATGTTAGATTTGTTGATCCTTGCACAGAGGAAGAGCGTCAAGAGTTTAGCAGATGCAATCACCTGTGTAAATCCGAGGAGCATAACGGGGAGTCAGAGACAAAATCTTATTGCACGGAGCAGCTCTGGCATAAACCTATTGAGAGAACGAGACAAACTGCCAGTTCTACAAGTTATGTAACTGTTGATGGCCACCGTTTTGCCTGCCGTCATTCTGCTAATGTACCTCATCATGTCATTTTTGTCATTGACATATCAGGTTCTATGGGCTCCGATGATATTATCCCAACGATGGAGATGTTTGATGAGCATAATTCTAGGCTTGGCTGTGTCTACGAGGCCATTCTGACTTTTATAGGAATCCGTAGTACAACGGTTCTTGATGACTCTGTATCAGTAGTTCTTTTCAACCAATCGGCAACCGTAGCTCTAGAGATGCAAGATTTGGAAGAAAGTGTCGTAGATTGTCTCCTTCCGTATGCACCTTCTGGATCAACCCATTTTTCATCAGGCTTGGAATGTGCAGAAAATATATTGATAAAAGCAACCGGAAACCCAATAGTAAACATGAAAATACCAGTTGTTATCTTTCTTAGTGATGGAGGAAACAATGGCAGAAGGAATCCTGTTGAGTGTGTGGAGAGTATGAAAAGACAGGAGCCCAGGATGACCCTCCATACAATAATGTTTGGTGATGATCCCACAAAGAGTATCTTAGAGGAGATGGCACAGAAGGGAAATGGACAGTTTCAGCTCACTCTGGATGCACTTGAGCTGGCTAGAAGCTTTGAGAATCTGGCAAAAAGCTTAAGGCCTCCAGTTGCAACTTTGATGTAAGCCACCGGAGGGCTTAGCAATGGTTATCGTTTAGTGTCTGGTATGTTATCACATACATACTTTTGGTAATAGGGTTTATGTGATGTAATCATCGGCTTGTGTTTCAGTTTCGTCTTAGTCCCTGTTTTCCCTCTAAAGGCATAAATACCATCACAGGGTATTCCTGATGAGTTGTTTCTAAACACTATATGTCTAATCCTTTAGTATTTTTATATTTGAGGATGAATATTATATTTTATGGGTTGCTTCCTTACTTTCAATCGAAGCATTTGGTGGTTATTACTATTGTGCTCTTTTATTTGCTAATGTTGCTATTGTAAATGTAACCATTTCTTTTAGTTGGGTGGGCATGTTCTTCACAATTAAAATTTTGGGTTGGCTGATTTGATGACATAAAAATTTAATATGTTGATATAATGTTATGTAGTATGCTTATTTGTTATTATTAGTGAATATGTTGATATAATGTTATCTATTAATATATCTTATGGTCTTTAGTGATTTTCAAATTCTAATTCATCTTCAATTCATTCAAATGAATTAGGGTGTGTCCTTTACCTTGTAGTGACGATAATGATATTTTAATGAATAAAATGCAAGATTATTATTTTTTCAATAAATTTGAAGAATATTTTACATATTAGTCTCTTATGCTTTTATTTGAAATTAGTTTGAACTTTTTACTATAATTTTTAATGTGTTATCAATTAGATCATAAGACAAATTTGATGTTCAATCAATCAAAAGAAGTTGACATGCGAAAATGGTTGCATTATACTTGTAAGTCAACATTGTGAGACAAGATATCATTTTGGTTGCATAAACCTCAACATTGACCATATTGAAAGTGACATGGGCTTATGCATTTATAATTTCCCATTGACTAATATGGTTTTCCATATATCTAAAATATATTATGTTTCTACAACTTACAATATGGAAGGAGTTAAATCTTTACTAGAAATAAAAATGCCATAATCAAATTAGGATGGTAGGTGCACTAATGAATGTAAAGTGTGCATTTCTTTATATAGGTTTCAAGATGTAAAATATGCAATAGAGTAGCCACTATATCTTGAACACAACATGAAATGATAGAAGTACTAAATTTCTTTGCATGCTTAAGAAATCAGCCTATTGATTCAAGCAAAGATCTTTCCATGGTATGAGAAAATCTCTATAAGCTTTTTTTGCTCGTGGTTTCACCCAATATATTTTTATCCATAATAAATATGTGAAACATTTTTATGGTCATGTGGTGTTATTATTGTGCTTTATATTGATTATTATTTTTTGAATAGATTACTTATTTGATACACAATTCTAAGATAAATTAAAGAAGTCATTTTGAGATGAAAAACATTGGCTTGCATCTACTTTCTAGATATGCAAGTATTGCATTTGAAGGGAAACTTTCATCTCATAACCTATATACATACATTTAATATGTTGAAGCAATTTAATATGGATAAGTGCAAACCATCAACTATCCAATAGTTAATAGTTAAAACTTTAATAACCAAACAAATGATATGGAGTCAAGAGACACCCATTGGCAAGTTATTAATATTGATAGTTGAAATGCCATTTCAAATTAGGGACAACATGATATTTTATTCCTCTCCTAAAAATAGATGATTATATCCCTTAACATAATAAAAATAAAAAACCTAAACTAACAAGATGAAATACATCTTTGATAAGAGAGCTACTAGGAGGGAGATCTACGTTTTGGACCTTGTCCACTTATGGAATTTCAAGTTGAAGATAAAGGAAAACATGAAAAATTTGATTCCTCATGTGTTGGGCCTTATCAAATTATTGAAGGATGTGGTCAAGGAACTTTCTACCTTAGGAGCCTTGATGGATATTTTATGGAGCTGCCAATTCATGGTTAACATCTCAATCACTACTTCTATGGATAAGGCTCTCAAAACCTCTCTATTATAAATATATATATTTTTATGTTTTTGTATTGTCTTGTATACCTTGGTGTACCTATTCTTATGAACCCCATTTAATCATGTTGAAAAGTCTTGTCCTAGTCGGTCTTGTTGTTTCCATTTTGGTTTGCTCCAAAAGATTTAGATTCTTGTTGTGCCTGTAAGAGACACATATCACCAACTAAATCCAATATTAACACCCCAGTTTAATGTGTCACATAGTTGTTGTGTTCTTCTCCACAGTTGTACATTTGACCTTCTCCACCATTTGCTAATACTTGATCTAAAAAATATTAAATTGGTCCCCTAAGTGTCGTATGGTGAAAAGACTCATAAAAAGCCTAAGGTTGAGATTTATGTATTGTATCCCTTGGTATTTCACAAATTTTCATTATTTTTTTAGCTTTTGGAGTAATTCATCCTTTCATATCTTGTTGAACTTGTCATCCAAGTCATCCTTTCCTCAAAAGTCTAATATATATTTTTCCTTTTCTCACTAAGTCCCTCATCACTATTTTGGTTTTACCTCCTCCTTGATACTATCATTTTCATAAGCTCATTCCTACTAATGTCAATGGTTGTGATGAAATCATGTTGATGACATTTTTCTATCAAAACTTCAAACTTCCCCTTATTTTCATCTCTCATGGTATCTATTTTACCACAACATCATTACCTAATCTTTTAGCCATCTTTTTTTAATTTTATGCTCCATAGTTTTACATTTGACCATAGCCAACCTTTACTAATACCCAATCTAAGAAATATTAAATAGGTCCCCCAAGTGTTCATACTTTCATATCTTATCATACTTTTCATATCAGTCATGCTTTCCCCAAAGGTTTGATATCCTACCTTTTCTCACTAAGTCCATAATTGGAGTTTTAGGCTTTCCTCCTAACCAATACCTTCATTTTAATAAGATTAGTTGTGTTGAATTCATGTCGATGTTAATGGTTGTGATGATATCATGATGATGTCATGATTATGTAAGGAGTCCCAATGATGTCATGCTGACATCATATATCCATTAGACTTCATCCCCCTTCCATTCTTCATGGTACCCATTCCACTACAACCTCATTCCCCAATCTCCAGGATATGTTGTGTTCCAAACTTTGTCTAAGTCTATCAAGATCAAAATTTTGGCATACTATTAATTGGATACCCATTTCCACCAACCCTTGAAATCTTGATACCAAGTACCAATTTTCTTTATTCAACTTACATAATTGGAATTTTAGCCTCCTCTTAACTTAGTATCAATTTAATCTTTGTCCCAAACCTTTATCTTAGCTTCCTATAATTTTTTTCCTTTGTTGTAACTTTTCTTTGTCAGCCTTTTGTTGGGAAAATGTGTCTCAACCTTGCAAATACATAAGGTATTGTTGATACGTCAACGTAGGGAGCTTCAGAGGGGTCATTATTAGGTCTTAAGATCTGACGATTGATATTTTGTTGGACTGAATTTCCCTAAAAGGAAACCCTATTTTATGAGGGTGTTGTATTACGACTATGTATTGTGATGTATTTTGAGAGTCTTATAGGGGTGCTACCACAATAATTGGTTACAATTTTTGGGACATCTTGGTTTTACTGAAATAAGATATTTTTAGAAAATATAATGATTTAAGCCTTGAAAGGTTCTAATTAAAGGATTTTAATTGAAGAGGGTTTCATCAAACCCCCTTGGATAAAAACCTTGCTAGTTTTAAACTATACCTATAATGGAGTCGGTACTTCCCTCACACCTATCAAAATGCTGATAAAAACTACTTTTGATTTACCGTTTGGGGAATCAAATGAATTCATTTAAAATTTATATTGTGTAAATATGTATTGCTTACTATAAAATTCCCAAAAAGTATAATTTTAAATATAATTTTTTTTATTATTATACTTATTTTTTATTTCTTGTGAATGTATATTTTTCACTAAAAATCAAGATCTTTGTTCTGCACTTGTGGAAAAATAGTAGATTACCAAAAAAAAAATCTAAAAAGGTATCTATGTTCTTTGTATTGATGTGCTTGATCTAACAAAAAAAAATGAATTTCGATATATACAAAAAAAGTTGATTATACAGTAAACCTATGTCTAAATTATAATTGGTTTGACTTCAAAACTTAATTAAGAAAAAAATATTAAATAAAACACTATGAAATGATATAAAGGAGCTAGATATTATAGTTACAAATCTAAATTTGAAAAAATTGGAATTTTATCCTTCATAGAAACAAAAGTTATGTTTTTACACCATAAACATCACTCTTTAAAAATGATTTTTACTATTAAAAACTAGTTATTGAAGGACATGGGTAAAGAAATATAATTTTATTCCATTTTTTTTAATATATGTTTAGAATCTACAGACAAAATGGCACAAATCACTAGTTCATGTCATCTTTAAATTTTTCATGGTTTAACAGTTGTAGGTGTCTAAAACTAGAGATTTATTTAAAATAATTCAGTTCAATGTCAAGTTTGGCCAAAAAGTGTAACCCACTATCGTGGGATCACTCATAGTGGTTGTGTTGCCTCTAGATCCTTGGTTTGTGATACTCCTATAAGAAGCTTGTTCTGCAAGTATATTGTAATTTTTGTGGTTTTTGAATAATATATTGGGCAAGTTTTGGAGTGTGGGGTTTTTCTTTCGAAAGGTTTTTCCCATCCATAAATCATTGTTTTGTGGTATGCATGATATTTATATTTAAGCTTTTATAACTATTGAAAATATTCTTAAAGTTTTTCATTATTCTCCTTTCAAGATTAGTGTAGGAAGTTGTTCTTCTACCTTAGCTTCCTTACACCTTCCCCCCTTTTCTCCTCCATTCTAGCATGACTTTTAGGTCTTCTTTGATTCGTTAATATTTTAATCCTTTACATATGGTGTGAGTTTCCTATGAACTTTGATCGTCCAAAACTATTTCCGTTTGTTACTAAATACCCCACTTGCTTTCTTAGATGGTCCAAAGCCTCATTCATGACCCGATTTAGCCCTATAACTATTAAAGTTAATTTGATGGCTCCCAAAAATCATTTTATATGTATATTCTCATGGATCTAGAGGAATATGGTTCTCAACACATGCCTTTTATATTATTATTTAACTCAACAACTAAAATACCATCTCCCAATAATTTTTCTAGTGGATTTTTTTGACATTCTCTTTGTCCTTGCATGTAAAACCTCATACCACTAATTTTAGAGGCATTGGAAGTGGAAAAAGAGTGATTTGTGCACTATTCTTGATGTTCATAGGTCTCAAATGGGTATTTATAACATGTAAAATTTATGATGATGGTGTATAGAGTATGGGCACCCCTGAATTTGTTGTGGTAGTGAATTTTCAAGATTCCTAAGAAGATTTGTAACACATTTCACTTTAGCACAAATCACAATGGGTATATGAGCCTTATTTTTAATTTTTACAAGGATGGGAAAATAATTTTGGAGAACTAAAAACAATAAAAGTTTAGAGAGCTAGGGTTTTATATTCAACAATAGGAAAAGACATTTTTGTATTTTTGATGATCTATGTTCATCCAAAATGTGTAATAAAATTATTGCAATCCTAGAAGAATGTTTTTAAAGTGTGGAATTAACCTTGTTTGAGTGTACATACATTGGAACTATACTCATTTCTAAATGTATGTATGATCCATTAGCCAACCAAATGACTGTAAGAACCCTACAAAGGTTTTTCATGGTATCCTTTCACAAATAATATAAGAAATGTTCATATTTCCATATCTTATCATACTTATCATAATAGAGAAGCTTCCCCAAAGGTTTTGTATCATACATTTTCTTACTAATTCCCTAAATATAGTTTTAGGTTTTCCTCCTACCCAATACCTTAATTTTAATAAGCTTATTCATGTTGAGGGTATGTGTAGGATCATCATGGAAAAAAATAGGCCCTTAAGTGGCAAAAAATTCAGAAAAATCAGAGCTAGGCAACTTGACGTAAAATTTTGAATAATTTATCTATATTATTTAAAAAATATGTAAGAATAGAATCTGTAGCAAAATGAATATAGTTTCTAAACTACTAGGTTTATTTAAAAAATACAAAAATCTATTTGGTGAAAATTTAAAATTTCAATGTAGTCTAGTACTTAAATTTCAAGGAAAAAATAAGAAGCATGTGTTTGTTTGACCACCCTGACCACAATAAAAAATAGTATTTTTTATAAGATTTTAGATATAAGTAGGATTCATGTCTCGATGTGATGCATATTTTTTGTAATTTTTTCCAAGTAAATAATTAATTATGAATTTTTATTACAACTTTTAAAAAAAATAATTTGTATGTCTGACCACCTTAACTTGGTCAAAATTTCATGAAATTCAATTTTTATTTTTGTAATCCTATAGTGTGCAAAGCATAGAATGTGACACATGTTTTAGATTAAAAAAATGTGATACCATTTGAAATCTATAGATATTTTTCAATCAGCCTATCAATTAGGACTTTAATCGTAATTCAAATAGAAAATGAATAATAATTATTTATTAAATTCAAAGTAAAGCATAATTTATATTGGTGGAAAGATGAGAATCTCCTTTAAAAACCCTTTTCATTTCATCAATTTTGGGTAAAAAGAAAGTCATCAACCACATGGGCCATCATATCACTTACATATTGCCACTTTTTGGTCTATCATGATCCTGCACATACCCTTGGATTCATGTCAATGTTCATGGTCGTGATGATATAATGATGATTTCATGTTGATGTAAGTTGTCCCAATGATGTCATACTGATATCATATATCCATTCTGACATCATCATCCTTCCATCCTTCATGGTACATATTCCATGGCAACCTCGTTACCCAATCTCTGATACATTATGTTCCAAAAAATTTCTAAGTCTTTCAAGAACAAAATTTTGACATACTCTAAATTGGATACCCATTTTCACTAACCCTTGAAATCCTAATACCCTGCCAATTTTCTTTATTCAACTTATAGAATTATAATTTTAGCCTCCCTTTAACTCAATACCAAGTTAAGCCTTGTCCCAAACCTTGATCTTGATTTCATGGAAGTTTTTCCTTCATCAAAGTTTCCTTGTTAGCCTTCCCCCGTTTTCTCCTCCCTTCTAGCATGGCTTCCCATTCTTCTCTGGTTCATTGATATTCTAACCCTTGACATATGGTGTGAGTTTCTTGTGACCTCTTATTGTCCAAAATTATTTATATTTTTCACTCAATACCCCACTTACTTTCTTGGATGGTCCAAAGCCTCATTAATGGCCAAATTTGGACCTTTAACTACCAAAGTTAATTCGATGGCTCCCAAAATTAATTTTTATATGTAGATTCTCATGGATCTAAAGGAGGAATATGGTTCTCAACACATGCCCTATTTATTATTGTATAACTTGCAATCTAAAATACCATTTTTCAACAATTGTTCCAGTGGAATTTTTTGGCATTATCTTTGTCCTTACATGTGAAACTTCAAACCACTAATTTTAGAGGCATGACAAGTGGATAAAGAGTGATTTGTACACTATTCTTGATGTCCATGGGTCTCAAAAGGGTACTTCTAACATGTAACATTTATGATGATGGTGGATAGAGTATGGGCACCCCATGAGTTATTGTGGTCATGGATTTTCAGGATTCCTAAGAAGATTTTCACATTTCACTTTAACACAAATTAGAATGGGTATATGAGCCTTTATTTTTAATTTTTTACAAGGATGTGAAAATGATTTTTGAGAAGAACTAAAAATAATACATTTTTAGAGAGCTAGGGTTCTATATTCATCAAATGGATAAGACATATTTTTGAATTTTGATGATCCATGTTCATCCCAAATGTGTAATAAAATCATTGTGGTCTTAGAAGACTATTTTTAAAGTGTGGAATCAACCATGTGTAAGTGTGTACATTGGCACTATGCTCATTTCTATATATATGTATGATCAATTGGCCAACCATATGACTATAAAACCCTACAAAAGTTTTGCATGGTATATTTTCGCAAAAATATAAGAAATGTTCATCTTTGTCTATGGATAATTACTAAGTAGTATCTTCTAATATTTAACCAATACAAGTAATTTATTGAATGCATGTCTAGAACCTACTTTTCTTATACATTTCCAATAGATATAGTCTTCAATAAAATATTCATCAAAGTTTTACATTGAGATTCCAATCATTACATGTGTTTGAATGCACTCACGAGTCTATAACCCTATTGGAATTAGCATCAATATGTTGTGTACTACATTTATTATTAGGAAAACACATTTAAAATAATCTAATTATAATCACTTTTTTTTTCATTTGTGTTGTTAGTTTGTGATACTTTCATGTATGAGTGCATAATAATAATAGGGGTTGTTACCAGTATTTTACATACTCTACATGAAAATCTCTTTCTATTGTATAAAGGTGCATAGCTTTGCATAACCAAACCAACACATAGGTATATTGTGACAATGGTATAGAAATAAATGGTGTAGTGAGTATGGTCTATGGCAAAGTAATTGTTTAATATTTGTAATATCATATAATTTAGCACCTTAGGGAAATCCCTTTTGGTCTTGTAGAACCCAAAGTGTAGGATGTCTTACCGACCCCAATAATTGGTACAAGTTGTTACCTAGCCTAAACATAGGTTTTGTGGTACTCTTTCCATGTTTGACACCCTTGGCACTTGGGAGACTACCCATCCTTAGGGATTTAATACATACAACTTAGATCACCAAGAAGTCAAAATCAATCAAGATGTCAATTATGTGGCGTCTTGTACATAAATATATAGCACTTTTTTTTAGTCATTAAATTTGAGAGAAATTATTAAAATTAAGTGAAGAATGGAAGGGAAAGCTATAAAGTGTGCACTTTTCACCCTTACAATTATAAAATCTCAATTTAACTATCATTGGATTGTAACTAAAAATTAATTTTGTACAGTTAAAGTATTAAAATGTAAATAAATATAAATAAAAATACACTTTCCTAATGTCCATGTAGGCTAATTAAATTAAGTAATGGTTGGGTATGATAAATGTATGTAATTTAATGCTAAATTATGAAATTAAATATGTGGGGTTAGGATACATATCTATGGAAAGTATGGTGAAGAATGATTTTTTTGTAACATAGAGTTGTACTCAGCTTAATATTAAAAATGGATGCACTTGACTTGATATATGCTTTTAGATTAGGATAATCTTTGAATTGATTGTAGGAAAAAATTGTTTTTTGTGATTGATCCTACCACAAAAATGAACTTATTGTTAATAAAAAAAGGTGACTTGTCTCATAATGGTTTCTTCTCTCCATCAATTGTTGAGGACTATTGGTATTTAAAATATCTTAGATAAATTGTTAGATTGCAAGGACCAAGTTTTCCTAGATCAGCCCCCTTGAATACAAAGGAGTGAATGATCAAGGAATGAATTTAATTTTGAACAAGAGGGCGGCATTTGTTGATATACAATTGTATTAATTAATTCATTCAAAATGGACACAAAATTAAATGGGAATTGGCATAGATATGCAAATTTAAACATTACAATAATAAAGTTGCACTTTAAAACTTTACAAAATGAATGTAATTGAATACATTGATTAGTGTAAATATCCATATAAGAATGGCATAAAGCATTACGATAGAAATAATAGTTTTTATTTCAACTTTACTTTACTTTTATACTATTCTCCATCCACTTGACTTTGATTTCAAATTATATTTTCATAGCATAGAATGTCCACCATCATATCCTCCCCCAATTTGAAACTAATACCTTTTATTTCATCTTTGCTCTTATGATAATCTCAATTGACTTAAGTCTTTAAAATGTATCATCTTGCATGAAATATGATGACCATGAATTTTTATTTATGAAGCTAATAATTTCTATTTCACGTTTACTTTTAATATATTCTCCATCGACTCAACTTAGTTTTATGGTTATGTCTTGCATAAAATATTAAGCCTTCGAAACTCTTTATTTGATGAAGTATTTATTTAAATATTAAAATTTACATTAAATATTTCTTCCTCCTTTCATGCTGTACCTGTCGTGAGATTTTCATACTGATTTAAAAAAGAAAAACAGGTCTTTTCAATCTCTTATCTTTATCTCTATCCCTTTTTATCAGAAAAAAGATGCCGCTCTAATCACACAGTGAAGCGTGGCATGCGGCTGAAATTACTTTCTTTTAATTTTACTAACAATATTTACAAAGAAGATCTTAGTGCCGTAATTGTTACTTTAGTTCGCTTTAAACTGTCGGAAACCTCGTACCTAGGTAGTTTCTTCCAATACCTGTATTTTAGCTTTACTTCATCTGGAAGGGAAAGAGAAAGATTATAATGCCTGTACGCTCTCCCGTACAAAAGAATTGACATAAATTTTGATTGAATCCATTGCGGGGGTGCATGAACGAGTGGAATTACTATTGGTCTCTTTATGTCAGTTTTTCAAGTCCTATAATCCATCTATTTTCCAACAAGAGAAAGAGAAAGAGAAAGAGAAAGAGAAAGAGAAAGAGAAAGAAAAGATGCTATTATAGTCAGAATTAAGCGTTACATTTCGATTTTAAAAAAATACATTCTAGCTTGCATGACAACAAGATCTTAATGCCGTAATCACTGCTTTTGTTGCCTTTAAAAAGGTTGAAGCATGGTAGCTACTGAACCATCGCAGTTTCTTCCAGTCTAAGTAAAGCTTAAACAAATGAAAAGTGATTAAAATGCACAAATTCATTAAAGCTGTGGTATAACATATTCATGCTGATTTGATTAAAAAGACTTCGATTCGAGCACTTAGCTTTATCCCAATCCTTTTTTAAAGGTCTTTCCAATTCCCGTGATCCACCTTTCTTCTCAGAAAATAAGATGCTGTTGTACTCTCACAGTGAAGCGTGGCATCCATACCTTCACTTTGAAATCTATCCACGATATCTACACTTCAGATCTTAGTGCCTTTAATTATTACTTCTGTTCACTTTAAAAAATGGCTGAAACATCATAGTTACTTCCAATATAAGTAAGCTTAAAAAGGATTTTGTAGTTACCTAATGATATGCCAAAGATAGTAGATTGGAGCTTATGTATTGTCTTCCCATACAAAATATACAGCAACATCTTAGTAGTCCCCGTCATTGGGCAGCGTCTATCCATGACGTCCCCTCTAAAAATACGTTTAAATGGGCACTTTCTCCGTAGCAGTGAGATATAAGCAGATTATGTAAGATGTAAGTAGATTCATTAATTGATGAAGCCAAAGCATGCGTCTTGTTAAGATGGTTGTCATTATATCAAAAGATCTACCTGTTAATGTATGATATAATCATCAGAGTTAATGAATCCACGGGAGGTGATTAAGTCATGTCATGAACTTAAGTGTTGCGCTGCACAACATAGAGACCAAGGGCACACACCTTGCAACAATTCCCCCCCTGAAGCGAGGGGTTCGAACTGTGATCCAGGCTCTAATATCAATTGTTGCAAAGATGGTTGCCATTGCACCAAAAGATTGATTGTTAATTCCCAATACAACCATCAAAGTTAATGAATCCATGGGAGGTGGCTAAGCCTTGTAACAAATTCAAGCTTTGTGTTGCACAACACACAGAGACCACTGGCACACACCTTACAATAGTGGGTATATTCAACATACATAATCTTTATCGACTGTCGTCTAAGGCCATCAGATTTGTCAATGATATTTGCTTATGTGCATTGATTACCAACTTCTAGCGTACTATTAAATGGTGTTCATTGAAGTCTAGCAAACTTCAAAACATGAAGGACCAAGATTCAATTAGGAGAGCTTGAAGTGCATTCCATGGAGCTCAGAATGCATGGATACCATCCAATTTGTGTAAATTTAAGCAATTCTTCTATTTAATATTATTAATGTAGATTAGCTTGATAGTTTTGGATTTGGTCATGTAAACAATTTTTCATCAATGTTTTGGACATATTCTATGATCTAAGATGTTGATGAAAAAAATTAGAGCTCATCCTCATGATTGATAAAAAAATTGTTTACATGCTCAAATCGAAAAACTATCAAACTAATCTATCATGAACTCTCCAAACTTTATATATTTAATTATTAAGATAAATTATAATATCAATTTACATGAACATTAACTAGTATACTATTATATTAGTTTAATAACTTAATATTAATTTCTTAGTTTTTATGACGTACTATATTACATTTTGAAATAATTATAAAAGTATATTATATTTAGATAACTATTAAATATTATATACTTGTATTATATTTAAGTTATTAATTAACAATTAGTAGTATTTAAATATAATAATTTATTAATATATTTATGCTAATTTATAACAAAATTATTATTTATATATGTATATACAATATATTAAAAAAATCATTAACTATAGCTTATCCCTTTGTAATTCTACTAAAAGGTATAAATTAGACAATCTCATTAAAGAGGTGAATCAAATTGAATTTTAATAATGCCTCGAGGGTAACTTAGGAACTTTGAGTGCTAGTTGCATAATCAGATATCATTAGGGAAATTAGTAGGTGCAACATAAAAAAAAGTAGCCCATAGGACTAATAACAAGGAAAAGGAATAGGAATTTCTTGTATGATAGCTTGCAAGCAATTTAAAGTCAAAAAAATCCACATTGAAGGGGATTCAATGGTAATTGTGAATGCCATTAGAAATAGAGGAATTCCTAGTTAGAGGATTAACAATATTTGAATGCAAACTAGGCCTCTTGTAGACTCATTAATAGCCTTCACTATCAAACATATTTGGAGAGACATATATCAATTTTTTGTCTCCTTAGCAAGGTAGACCCACCACAATATGGTGTCTCACTTGTAGGATGTTTGATATTTACATAATTTAGAAAAAAATAGCAAACGCCTTTGTTCAAAGTTTTTTCAAAATTTTCATATTTTTAGCCCATGGATAGGACCTTCATTCAAAGGTCTTTTGAATGAAGGTCCTTAGATGGACCTCTCTATCTTGGTCCTTAGATTTTCCTCGTTTTTTTCTATTTCAAATCTTTGGTTGTTTCAAAAAGTATAATTTTGAATATATTTAATTTAATTATTATATTTATATTCTATTTTATAGTGAACATATTTTTTCACTAAACATTAAGATCCATGTTCTAAACACATGGAAAAATAGAAAAGTAGAAAAGAATTGTGAAAAAATATGTGCGCCCTTGTTGCAACAATTTTTTTAATTTATATATACACAAACAAAGTAATGTGTTATGGAATAAACCTATGCTAAAATTATAATTAATCTTACTTCAAAAATCAACAAAAATAAAAATAAAATATGCAACAAAAATTATGAAAAAATATATGCGCACTAAATATTGGAGTTACCAATTTAGATGTTTAAGAATTTATAATTTTATAATTTTGTAAAAAAAGTTGTGTTGGAATAAATGCCACTTTCTAAAAATATTGTTACCTAAAAATATAAGTTATTCAAACTTACATTAAAAAAAATTATTTCAGTTTGATAAAAAAAAAACATTTAAAATTTATACATGAAATCTTAGAAATAAGTAGTTAATGTCATCTTCAATTTCTTAATTGTTTAGTCTCTATAGGTTTTAAAAGGTTAAAATATGGTTAAAAATGTTGATTTCCTACATCGATCAAAAAGTGGGGTACACTATTGTAGGATTACACAATAGGTTTTATAATGAATTGTGTACCAATTGTTTATTAGGAATTCAAAGGCGGCTTGGGCTCCTGTACATTGTATTCATTGCATTTATGATGGCAACAATAGTCTATCCATAACACATGGTTAATTATTCAAGCTAGTAATTAGAAGCCCCTTGAACATGATGATTTGGGATGTATTTAGTAGGTAAGTGCATAGAAACAATATAAAAAAAGGATGTCAAAAGTGACCACTTTTTTTTCTAAAATTAGTTAAACCTAAAATTTGATGAGTAATTTGAGATTCATGCACTCAAAATTTGAAGATACAAAAAAAAAATTTAGTACTCTAAATCTAGTTTCTAAACTTATTAGACTTTTTCAAAAATAGTTAATATTAAGAGGATGAAATTTTTAGCGCACACAAAAGTATTATTTTTACTAAAATATAACATAGTGTTTATTGCCCACCCCAATATTTTTTGTTGTATATAGTATTTTGAAAAATATTTTGGTAGAAATATAGCAAAGAGTGAGTACTAGAAGTCATATATATATATTCAAAGTCAATGCATCCTAAAAGTCACATCACTAAACATGCATGTCACATAACTTGCACTAAAAAAAAATAAAAATAAAAATATATTTTTTCAATGTAGAAGAATGAATTGTAGAAAAATACTCACTAGATAATTCCTCCACAACAAAATTTAGTCCTCACCATATAATACCTCCTCCATCATCTTCTGATACATTAGATACCTCTCATGTCTCATGCTTATTCTTCTTCTTAGATCCAAAATGTTTTATCTAAGAAGAGGAAAATTCATTTGATTACTCTATAGTTTGATGTTATTACCAAAGTAATCCAAAGATCTCCCCAGCTAAAGAAATCCAAAGTCACATCTTAGTTGATGATTGATTCTTCTCTTAGGTATGTTTTGTGGAAGTCACTCAAATTATTATAGATAAT
>VDFB02326324.1:0-31517 GCA_007258455.2 Sequoia sempervirens | reverse complement strand
TATAACATGATGAAACATATATGTTGATGTAGATACAATTAAAGCTTCTCAACTTTTAGGTCAAGACCACAAATTGATGTTTACATAGTCTCTTGATAAAATAATTTTATAGTAACAATCACATGGTAGACCAACTTGATGAGAACTTGCAAAAATAATTAATGTAAGTAAAGTAACTATAGTTTTTATGAGTTATTTAAGTAAATAATTCATGCAAGAAAAGAACAATATATAGTAAAAGTTAGAAAATTGTATCTTATAAATTCCATACAAATTCAAGTCATGTTTGCCATAGGATGGATTAAGGGGACCTAAGAGGATATAGCTTAAGGGGCATTCTAAGAGAATTCCTTAAGGGGACTTAAGAGGGTGGCTTAAGGGGATGCAAGAGGGTGGATTAAGGGGAGTTGATAGAATGACTTAAAGGGATGTAAGAGGGTGGATTAAGGGGATGCATGTCATCAACCCTAGGATATGGCTTAACAGGTCCTAAGAGGATGGCTTAAGGGGAATTATGAGAGTGACTTAAGGGATGTCAAATTATGGATTAAGGAGATGCAAGAGGATATGGATTAAGGGTCCTTTAATAGGATGGCTTAATGGGATGCAAGAGGGTGGGTTAAGGGGAGTTTATAGAATGACTTGAAGGGATGTAAGAGGGTGGATTAAGGGGAGTTGATAGAATGACTTAAAGGGATGTAAGAGGGTGGATTAAGGGGAGTTGATAGAATGAATTAAAGGCATGTAAGAGGATGGATTAAGTGGAGTTGATATAATGAATTAAAGGGATGTAAGAGGGTGGATTAAGGGGATGCATTTCATGAACCTTAGGATATGGCTTAATAGTTCCTTAGAGGGTGGCTTAAGGGATGGTGAGAGAGTGACTTAAGGGGATGCAAGTGGATGGATTAAGGGTAGATATATGAGGATATAGATTAAGGGGTCTTAAGAGGATGGCTTAAGGGGTGTTGAGAGAGTGACTTAAGGGGATGCAAGTGGATGGATTAAGGGTAGATATATGAGGATATGGATTAAGGGGTCCTAAGAGGATGGCTTAAGGGGTGTTGAGAGATTGACTTAAGGGAATGCAAGTGGATGGATTAAGGGGTCCTAAGAGGATGGCTTAAGGCATGTTGAGAGAGTGAATTAAGGGGATGCAAGTGGATCGATTAAGGGGTCCTAAGAGGATGTCCTAAGGGGTATTGAGAGAGTGACTTAAGAGGATGCAAGTGGATGGATTAAGGGTAGATATATGAGGATATGGATTAAGGGGTCCTAACAGGATGACTTAAGGGGTGTTGAGAGAGTGACTTAAGGGGATGCAAGAGGGTGTATTAAGGGTAGATAGATGAGGATATGTATTAAGGGGTCCTAATAGAATGGATTAAGGGGAATTAATAGAGATACTTAAGGGGATGCAAGAAGATGGATTAATGGTGCATAAGAGGATGGCTTAAGGGGATATGAAATCAATTATAAACTTTTTATAAAATGACAATGAATTAAATTTAGTTTTATATTTATACTATCAATTAAATGCATCTAGAACTATATATAGTTACATGTCTCTAGATTTGAATTCCATTGTAATATATATACATCTCCTCTCTTTATTGTAAAGCATCTAGTTTTAGGAGACCTGAAACAAAAAATGATATAAAAATTTAATTAGGAAATGACAAAAGAAAAATATATATATCAACATGTATATGTGATAAATTTTTAACTACATATTGACTATCAATTAAATATATCAACTATATACTTACCAATTGAACCATCAATTTTATGGTGTGTTCTATGTACATCTCTTACACTCTTAGGGTTTTTCAACTAAAAGGAGAGAGATAGAACCCTAAAACTGAGGTGTTTCACTTAAAATAAGGTACGAAAGATGGAATTGAGACTAAATGCAATGATCTAAATACAACTAAGTGATGAAATTGATTGATTATGAATGAAAAACTAATGAAATATTCAATGTTTGAAAATACAGTGAGGTATGCAAAATACTTAAAAGGATAAATAAAAATGCAAATATAACTAAACAAAAAGTTGTAACTTAGAATGTGTGAACCTGTAAGACTGATGAAGACTGGAAATCACTCTAGAAATCTGTAAAAATTGACTTTTTGGTTGACTGGGACTCACTCGCCACCTTGGGCAAATTAGTCCCAGGTTAGGATTTTTTGCCTAGAAATTGGATTCTGCTCATTGGATACTGGAATCTACATTTCATTCTAATATCCACCTCATGTGGGACTCATTTACCATCCATGGTGAATCAGTCCTTTGTCACTTTTCTGCAAATTCAAATCTCAGATTTGTACATTGTCACTTGCACAACACTTCTTGATGGAAACCTGAATCTAGATATCGGCAAATACTTGCAAAATAGCTTAAAATTTGTGGTCTAATAGGGGGTTTTCCTTGGTCAAACCCCTAATTGGGTAATCAAACCTTGAATGGATAAAATCTACATAAACATTAGGCTTAAGTGTGTCAAAGACTAGGAAAATCTGAAGTATGAAAAAACCCTATTCTAATGTGCTAGAATAAGATGAACAAATGTGATTTGAATGATGTAAGACTTCAACCCTACAAATGCTACAACATATCAAATGGATGCAAATGAGATGCAAACCTTAAACCTGAAGATAGAGAGAAATGGAAGATGGAATCACTTTGAAAACAAGTCTTTAGGTGTGATTTGATGGCTAGTTGCATCTCCTCAACCTAGATTTCTCCATGATTCACCATGGGCATCCATCATCAACTATTTTAAATGTTGGATCTTGAATGAGAAGCGAGCTTGAAGACTTGCAAAAATCCTAGTTTTTTTCCCTAAAGCTTCAACTTTGTTGTAGAAAATGCAAATAAAACTTATTGTGTATTTATAGTCATCAACACCTAATTTTCCTATTATTTAGACCTAAGAGGCTAACATCCACTACAAAATTAAGTTGAATTGATTGAATTCCCACTCAAAATTGAATTTTCCCACAAAAGGAACTCATTTGCCACCCTTGGCAAATGGGTTCCACTAGAGGGGACTCATTCGCCTAAGGTGGTGAATGGATCCCACTAGTGGTTTTTGAAGGTGGGATTTTAGGATATGAATGAATTAAGTGTTGTTTGTTAGGATTGAGATGATTTTGAAGTGAAACGGACCTCTACATCAAAATAATTTAGTTTTAAGGGCCTATAAATGTTGTTTTGAAGAATGAATAATGCAGGGATACTCAAAAGTAGGTTGAAATTAAGTGTGAAATTGTCTCTTTTCTCAAGAGTCTCCAATTTTCTATGCCACATTTAGGCCCCACTTTAGTGCCCATATGACTATATGTGCATATGTAAGCTAAAGGACTCTAAACAGTACACATTATTACATATAAATGATACTCATTCAAAAGATGGGAGAATGAAGCCCCCAGTCTAGTTATATGCAAAAACATAACATTAGTAACTGCATCCTACAGAACAAGTTTGTTAATTGTCAAAAAATCCTTTTATCTAACTCCTAGAAATCCAATTTGAGGGTAGATGTATGCCCCCCCTTGATTCCACTTGCTTTACGGAGGTGGAATCAAGGTAGCAATCTAGCCACATCGAATAAGGAACATCATACCGTGGGAATTTCCAAGTACCATGCCACATAACGATAGATTATTGATGATGTTGCGTGTAGAATCATGATTCCAATGCATCAAATGACGTTGAAAATGGAATTCACTAGCTCTTGCTATGTTGTCTTGAAGAAAAGATGCTTTATTAACTCTTAAGAGAAAATGCATGAGTAAAAGTGATGAATATAGATTAAAAGAGGTAAAGGAGAGTAGTTTGTCACTTACTATTGCATTTTACCTTCTTGTAGCTTGAGAGTGACGAGTGAGATGAGAAGATGCTGAGTAGACCGGATTACACACCTTCATGACTAGATTAGCTTCGAGAGTAGGTGGCGCACGACGAATTGTACCATGAGGTGAGTCAATTTTGCAACTTTCACTTAGTGATTTTGTAATAATTTAATGATTTTTAATGTCTTTATAGGTTAATTTAGGATCTTGGAAAAAATGTTTGCAAAGTGTCCCATTTGTTCGCAAAGTGTCCCTTTTGTTTGTAGAGTGTCTCGCTTATTCGCAAAGCGCCCCATTTCTTCGTGAAGTGTCCCATTTCTTTGTGAAGTGTCCCAAAAGGGTTCTAAAGTGTCTAGGTCCATTAGAAAAGCACACTATATGGACTTTAGTACATACTTGCATGATGAATAATGTAAAAATTGAAGATATTAGATGATTTTCTTAGAGCATAATGTTGTGATTTTGATAGTTACCTACCCGGTCACGACAGTGGCTAGGGGGGAGACATATTAGTTTTCTTAGAGATTTAGCTCCATCACTATCAGCAAAAAAGATAGGGCATCTGTAGGTAGTAGGCATCTATTGGGCATATTTGATGCCACCTATGAGGCCACCATTGTATACACTTAAAAATGGTCATATCACATTGTCTGGTAATTAATTAAATATTTTTAATATTTAATTAAAATCTTTTGATTCTATCTACATATAAATAAATTTAAATAATTTATTTATATTGTTCATGATTTCATTTCAATTAGATATTTAATCACCTTTTCATATTCATTTCTTAATTAATTAAATAAATGTTACAATTTATTTATATTAATTATCATATAATCTTAGTTTGAATATTTTATTCAAATAAAGATTAAAATATTATAATTCTTCTAAATATCATTTGTAATTAAATATTCCAAAATATTTGATTATTTCCTCTAAACTAATATTCATTTTTAAATCATTTCAAAATTCCTCCAATTCAATTCAAAAATCTATTCATAATTAAATATTTCCAAAAATATTTAATTAAATTCTTCTAAATATTTCAAAAATCTTCTAAAGCCACATCATGATTAAATATTACAAAATATTTAATTAATTCTTCTATAGTTTTCAAAAATCAAAAATCAACATCAAATGGACAAATAAAATTAAATAAATTTAAATATTTATTTAATTTGGGATTTATTTTCAACTCCCGTGAAACAACAAACCACAAAACAGAAAAATTAAATTTCTATTTCGCAAAAGAGCCTCGCGGCTGAAGACACAAGCTTCCATCCTTCTCTCCAACCTCTCAACCTCCCCCATTTTCTTCTCAACCTCTCAATCTCTCACCATTCAAATTTACCAGACAAATTCATAGCCGTAGATTCTTGCCAGCCGGGATAGAGCCTGCAAAAATCTATAAATACAGCTGCCGGGAGCTCCAAATCATATAGAATTTTAAGCAAGTAAACTATAGGCAAATTGCAAGTAGCATTAGCATTCATAGAACATTATCATAGCAATAGCATAGCAATCATAGCAATAGAATCATGATACATCTCATTCACAGCCCCTGTGCATAATCACAGCCCCTGTCCATATCCGTATCAATAATTCCAGTTTCACCAGCATATAGAATAGTTTTCCTTTGCATACTCGTTATGCAGCAGCCATTTGGAGAAGCTTACACAATCTGAGAGCCAAAAGCTTCAAAAGAATCTTTGTGGATAGAGAAAAATGGGACGGCACTGAAGAAGATTTTGTTTGTTTTTAATTTAGTTCAATTTCTTTAGTTTAAGGTTTCATTTAGTGTTTTTATGTTTTCATTTAGATTACAATTAAGCATATACACATTTTTGGCACCCACCGTGGGGCACTTGCCCCTTTTTAATGTTTTGTTTGCAGTTTTTTTTGACAGGTTACAGAAAAAAAAAAACCTTGGAATAGCGCAAGAAACACGTTTCGGAAGAACACATCCAGTTTAGCGCCCGTGAAGACTGTTTTAGCGCCCGTAACGAGTCTTTCAGCGCCCATGAAGACTGTTTTAGCGCCCGTAACGAGTCTTTCAGCGCCCGTGAAGACTGTTTTAGCGCCCGTAACGAGTCTTTCAGCGCCCGTGAAGACTGTTTTAGCGCCCGTAACTAGTCTTTCAGCGCCCGTGACGAGTATTGCAGCGCCCGTAATATGTTTTGCAGCACAAATTTTTAGAGGACTGTAATCTGTAATCTGTAACTTTAGTTTAGTTTAACTGACTCCGACGCAGCCGCGGACAGTTATTAAAAATTAAAAATTAAAAAAGCATAAAATTTATCAATCCTAGGGTAGCCATCTAAAGCATAAAAATTTATCAATCCTAGGGTAGTCATCTAAAAGCATAAAATAAAGCAATCCTAGGATAGATACTTCATTTTTCAATTTAAGCTTAAAATGAATTTTCTGTTTATGTGAAGCAATATCTTCACTTAGTTAGAAATTTTTTATTTTGGTGCTTAACAATTGAACCTAGTGTTTGCTTTGTTCTCAGTGATAGGCCTATGCTCTCCCCTTAACTGGGTGATCAAAATGCCAAACTCACTTATTTATTTTTATGCATCTTTAAGCTTTGTTAAAACTTTGTAGAGAGCCTGCTCTTGTGGGAAAAAGTACTCACCCAAGAGGAACGACTCAAGTGGGTTCAAGCCAAAGCCAGGCTATTCCACCCCACTATAAAATTTAAAGCAAAATTGGGGAAACCCTCTTTTGACGGTAGTGTGCATTGATAACCATCCCCAAAGCCTTTGTTCTAAAGGTAGGGAGGTCTCTCGAGGGAGTCTATCATTTGCCGCACCGAACAGAAATCCTTACTACGAACCTAGTGTAGTAACTAACCGAGTCAGTTTCTGAACATTGTTTCAATCACAGTGCAGGGGAGGGAAGAATCTACCCCCAAGATACTCACCATATAACTGCCAAGGATTGTTTGCTCAGGGGATCCGGTATCCACTTCCGTCACTCTGAGTACGCACCTGGAAAAGACAAAAACACGAGCGCCCTTTCGGGGGTGACATGGATGTGTGAGTCGACGCAGTTTTAAGATGTGGGCTGTTGATTGCTATGATGACCTACTTGAGAACTAAGAGTGAGTCTGTTTGAAGTGCTTGTCATGTGTAAACCCTGTTAAAACAATTTTTGAAAAACATTTTGGTTACACACTTGATGTTTAGCATAGGACTTAAAACAACTGTTTTAAATTTGTTTGATGTGTTTTCATTACATTAATTTAGATAAAGATCATCCAAAACATTCATTATCATATTGATCAATCTCATGTTACGAGATTGGAAATCTACAAAATTTGTAAAGAAATCCGTTTCCAAAAGGATTAAGAAGCCAAAGAAACCTCTCAACCACAAGAAATTATTGAAGAAACAACAATTCTTATATCAAAGTCGAAAAGTTTTACTTAAATATAGAACTTTTCTTCATAGGTATCATGATTGTGTTAGAGGTCTTTCAGATGATTATGCCATAGAGCCCTTGTATTCACAAGCTTATTTTCAAAGAAGAGCCCTTTCTCAAAGGCATAACCATAGTCAACGCATCTGTTTTAGTTATATTCCCCAACCAGCAATCGAATACTCTACTCGTCCAAATCAAATCTTACAATAGAGAACTTAGAATACATTAGGCATCTATCACTAAATCCATCTTTTTACAAAGCCATGATCAAAACTTCATAAAGTGCAAAAATTATCATTTTCTTGATCTTTTGCTTATATTCCCATTAACAGGATTTTCATCCTTTCACTTAGGGAACAACACAAGCTATAAGATTAGAAAATTTCGTATAAGTCATAGAATTTTCATTCTATTCTAACTTTTATACATACCACATCAATTGCACTATTTCACTTTTTTTGATCAAAAGTAAGTAAAATTTGGAGTAAAATCTATGCCTGTTCTCACAAGATCTCAAAAACAAATGGAAAAAGATGAGGGAGAAACTACAACTAGTAAAATGGGTGATCGAAATGAAAAAGAAGAGGACACATTTAATCTTGATGAGATAACGGAAGAAAAGCTTCAAGAAGCAGAACAAGATCCTCAATTCCATACTCTTATGGAAAGAATCCTAGAACGTAACAAAGAAAAATATTTTCTTACATTAGCTAATCAAGGAGCTAAGTTGCCTCACACCTTTGACATAGAGGGGATTAAACAAAATCCTGAAAATCCTCCTAATGACTTTAGTGCTCTTAACCAACAGATAAAAGAATTACAAGGGCAAATAAAGGAAATGCAGGGAGGTACAACAAAGAAATATGTTTTGGAAGACATATCTCCTTATCCATTTGATAGGAGTCTTCAAATGATTCCATTTCCAAAACATTGCGAAATTCCTAAGTATGATAGGTATAATGGAAAAACTGATCCCATAGACCATGTTAGGGATTTCCGAAACATGAGTCTTGAATTCGCCTATGATGATACTTACTTGATGCGATTATTTCCACGAAGTCTAGGCGTACAATCCATGGAGTGGCTTTCAAAAATTACTCCACCTATCAAAACTTTTGAGGAGTTGATAAATCAATTTATCTCACAATACTCCTACAATATTCAACATCAAATAACAATGCTTGATCTTTGTAAAGTAAAACAAAAAGTAGGAGAACCCTTTACTACATTTTTACAAAGATGGAGAAGATTATTTGCACGATATTCTCGTCCTATTCCTGAAAAGGAAAAGATGGATATTTTTATCAATAGTCTTGATCCAGAATTAAGCTATAGGCTTAATCTTCATTGTCCTCATAACTTTGAAAAATTGATTGAAAATGCAATCACTATTGAAGGGGCTTTAGTTAAAAGGGGAGTGATAAAACTTGATAATCCAAGTACATCAAATCAAAACAACGATAAAACAAGGTTTTGGAATAGAAACAAAAATGTTGTTAATGATGGTATAGTGGATGCAAATAATTTACAAACAAGACCATCCATTTTCAATCTATCAAGTACTCCAAGAAACAATTCACAAGGAAATACAATTCAACACGGAAACAACAATCAACAAGGACAAATTTCCAAGCAAGAGAACATGACCAATCAAAATACCAATCAAAATCGTGGTAATTTCAATAATAATCTTGGCAATACCCAAATATCAAATCTGTCTAGACCTTCATTTTTTTCAAATCGACGGACTTTTACTGCTTTGGGTCAATCTCTTGAATCTGCTCTCAAGGAACTTCTTGATAATAAGGTTATCACTTTACCACCACAAAGAGATTATGAGCCACAAGTTAAACCACCATCATGGAATGACTCGTATTATTGCAATTATCATCGATGTAAAGGTCATAGAACAAACAATTGTCAAGCTTTGAAAAATCTAGTACAAGATTTAATTGACAATGGTACTATTACAATTGAGGGACATCATACCAATGATGATCATCAAGCATTCAAAGATCCTTTTCCAAACTACCAAAAGGGGGAAACATCGGATACCAAAGCCAAAAGCATACATAATGTTGAAGACAATATAATCCGCCATATTTACACAGATGATAATCGGATTAATGTTATCAAAATTAAAGAAAAACAAGAATATCAACAGGTTAATGTAACAACAAGAGGTCAAGCAAAGGTTGTTTTAAAAGGAAGTTCATCTAAAACAACTATTTCTTCTCCAACTCAATATAATCTGGTTGATCAATTGAGAAAAACATCAGCTCAAATTTCTATTCTTGAACTTCTTAAAATATCCCCTATACACAAAAATATTTTAGAAGAAGTGCTTGTGAACACAACTGTTGATACTGATCTAGATGCAAATAGATTTCAAGCCATGGTAGGACATTTTTCTTCCCCCACTTGTCTTTCATTTTCCGATAAAGATGATGCTTCTATGACACATCCACATAATTCCTCGTTATATCTTGAAGTCATGATCCATAAACATCGAATTAGATGTGTCTTAATAGATGGAGGAGCCGGTTTGAATATTTGTACCTTAAAATTGATAAATGCCTTAGGAATTTCAGAAAATGAAATTGATTCACGAAGGAAGATAACCATTAAGGCATATGATGATGAAGAAAGAGCTTCTAAAGGATTAATATTGCTACCTATCAGAGTGAGACCTGTTGTGAAGAATACTTTTTGTCAGGTTTTAGATCGAGATCTATCTTATAACATACTTTTGGGTCGTCCGTGGATCCATGATATGCAAGCCGTACCATCAACATATCATCAATGTATCAAGTTTCCATATGATGGACAAGAAATAACTATACAAGCTGATTACAATAGTACCCAAACTTGTTCCAATCTTAGGGTGAGTCAAGATGTCTTTGTGCCACACAATAGAGAAGCTCTTGTTGTTTCTTCTTCCAATCTACAAGTCCAATTGCAAGAATTGACAAAGAATCTTGATACAAAGTTAAAGTTTAAAGACAAAGGGGTAGGTGAATATTCACTATCTCTTTCTACTTTACCTCCTTCTCCAAGATCACATGGTTTACCAACTTTATCAAATCAAAAGATTGCAACTGCTTCTACATCTCAAACTTCCGTGCCAATCACAAAGTTTGATGGAAAATTCATTAGAGCTAATACCACTGAAGAAGAAGCTGAAGATAGGGACATCCTAAATTGGCTATACAAAGATGAAGATGAATCTCTCTTGCACATTAAGTTACCTAAAGAACAATATGGTAAAGGGTACGCTATCATGCAAAAGATGGGTTATGAAGGAGATGGTCCTATAGGGAAACGAAGAGAAGGAATTGTGGAACCAATTCAGCCTATTTCAAAGCATTCAAGTGATAGAACAGGACTTGGATATGGTAAAGATAAAGAAGAACTTACTTCACAGCAGACATCATTAGTTCATAAAGGAGAATCTGTGTCAGATAAATCTCATGAATCAGTTTTCCAATTGCAAAATAGTTCAGATACTGATTCTAATGAATATGAATGGGACACCATTTATAATGATGAATTCTGGAGGGATAAACAAATTGATACTATACATAAATATGCACCTGTTCTTATACAAGGAGAAGGTTCAAGGCCTCCACTCGATTATGTTTTACAAAGCGATCATGACTCAAGTGAGGAAGAATCAGATTCTAACGAGATTGATAATCAACAGGAGAATACCATCACAGACCTTGTTTACCATGAGGATGACAACCATATCATGACTTTGACAATTCAAGACCTTACCCAACCTAATGATCCTATGCCTTTAGTTTATCCAGAACTTATAGATTGGGACATTGATGCACCTATCCATATTCCTACATTTAGTAATGATGAAGATGTTATAACTTTCCTTTGTTCCTCAAATGAAGAAAACAATTGTTTCATTCAAGAATCTTATACTCATGATTTTGACAAGGAAAGTGTCAAGTCTCTTAGCTGCAAAATAAATGAAATAAAAGATGGATCTATTGATGAAAAGCGAAAAAAGGCAGTGATAGATCAAAACAAGAGAAAAATAAAGAGCAAATATGACAGTGAAAACCTTTCTGAGGCACTAAAGGATGAGAAACTTGACACTCTTCCCAAGTATTATCATGAAAGATCTTCTATTTTGATTGAACCAACGGAATCAATCAACATAAGTACAGCAGAGCAGCCAAAATTTTTGCAAATTGCAGCATCATTAACAGTTGAAGAAGTCCAGAAATTCATGCAATTCTTGAAGGATAATCAAATTAACTTTGCTTGGTCATATGCTGATATGCCAGGGTTAGATCCTAATCTGATAATGCATCATTTATCTATCAAACCTGGGATAAAACCTGTAAAGCAAAAACTCAGAAAGATGCATCCACATGTTGCATTATTGGTCAAGGAAGAATTAAAGAAGCTTTTAGATGTTGGATTCATTCGAACTATTGACTATGCATAATGGATTTCAAACATTGTACCTGTTTCAAAGCCAGATGGAAGGATCAGAGTTTGTACAGATTTCAGGGATTTAAATAAAGCATGCCCTAAAGATGATTTTCCTTTACCTAACATAGATTTGATTGTTGACTTAACTGCTGGTCATGCAATGTATTCATTAATGGATGGATTCTCAGGATACAACCAGATAAAAATTGCACCAGAAGATCAAGATAAAACAGCGTTCACATGTCCTTGGGGTACTTATTGCTGGAATGTAATGCCATTTGGGTTAAAGAATGCTGGAGCTACTTATCAAAGAGCAATGACAACTATTTTTCATGATATGATGCATACATTCATGGAAGATTATGTTGATGATTTACTTGCTAAATCTCATACACGAGATGAACACCTTGAAATCTTGTCAAAAATCTTTGTCAGAATGGAAAAATTCAATGTTCGACTGAATCCAAAGAAATGTGTCTTCGGTGTTACATCTGGAAAACTCTTAGGGTACATTGTTTCAGAAAAGGGTATAGAAGTTGATCCAGAAAAGGTACAAGCTATAATGGATATGCCTCCACCACGAAATATCAGTCAATTAAGATCCTTACAAGGAAGATTACAATCCATTAGAAGGTTTATAGCTCAACTAGCAGACAAAAGCTTGCCATTCACATATCTATTGCATAAAAATGTTCCATTTAAATGGGATGACAAATGTGAAGCAGCATTCAATCAGATTAAGCAATATCTTACACATCCACCAGTTCTAATTCTGCCTATTCCAGGAGAGCCGCTTATACTTTATATTTCAGCAACAGAAGTATCTTTGGGTGCATTGCTAGCACAAGAAGACTCTACAGGTAAAGAAAGGGCTATATATTATATTAGCAGAACCTTAACAAGACATGAGTTAAATTACAGTTTCATTGAAAAATCCTGTCTTGCAGTAGTATTTGCTTCCCAAAAGTGGTGACATTATATGTTGACTCATACAGTTAAGCTGATAACAAAGATAGATCCATTGAAATACCTATTAAGCAGAGCCACTTTAACAAGAAGACTTGCAAAATGGGTAATGATCTTAAGTGAGTTTGATATTCACTATGTAGATCGAAAAGCGATTAAAGGACAGGTCATTGCAGATCAGTTAGCTGAAGCTCCTTTACAAGAAGACAATCCAATGCATATTGAGTTTCCTGATGCAGATGTCTTTACAGCAACAATTCAGAGACCGTGGGCATTATACTTTGATGGATCTTATACACAATATGGCTCGGGGGCAGGGATTCTTTTTGTTACACCTGAAGGACATACCATCTCACAATCATATCGGTTGATGTTTCCTTGCACAAATAACATAGTAGAATATGAGGCATTACTCATAGGATTAAAGATAGCTTTGGAATGGCAGATTACAGAGCTGGAAGTTTATGGTGATTCACAACTTATCATTAATCAAATCAATGATGATTATCAAACCAAAGATGATAAGTTGCTACCATACAAACACATGGTGGATGATTATAAGAAATATTTTGTGTCAATTAAGTTTTCACAAATATCAAGAATTGACAATAAAGCTGTAGATGCAATGGCTACCATTGCTTCTTTATTACAAATATCAGAAGATCAAACCAAGTATGAATTCTTGGTGGAACAATTGTTTTCTCCTGCATATGATAATCCTGAAAACCAAGTTATATGTCATTTAACCGGTTCAGATTCACCTTTATATAGCAAAACTTATACCTATTTGAAAGATAACATCTTGCCTTTAGATTTATCCCGAAACCAAAAACAGAATTTCATACGCCAATCATCCCGTTATACCTTAATTGCCAATATCCTTTATAGACGTGGTCTTGATGGTACACTCCTTAGATGTCTTGAACGTGACGAATCTGAAAAAGCCTTACAAGAGGTTCACGGTGGTATTTGTGGAACTCACTCAAGTGGTTTGACCTTAGCGAAGAAACTTGTCAGAATGGGATACTATTGGCCTACCATGGAGCAAGATTCTTTTACTTTTGTTAAGAAGTGTTCTAAATGCCAGATCCATGGGAATCTTATTCATGCACCTGCACAAGAATTGCAACCTTTTATTTCAACATGGCCTTTTTCTCAGTGGGGATTAGATCTTGTTGGTAAAATACATCCTTCATCGTCAAATGGTCATAAGTTTATCATCACAGCTACTGAGTATTTTACAAAATGGATTGAAGCTGTTCCTCTAACAACAGTGACTGGTAAACAGATATCTTCATTTATCCTGAATTACATTATTTGTAGATATGGAATTCCTAATTCTATTGTTACTGATAATGGAAGACCTTTTAAGAATCAGGATGTTGATGAACTTTGTGAAAGATTTCATATCCAACACAGGTACTCTACACCTTATTATCCACAGGGTAATGGTCAAGCAGAAGCTTCTAACAAAACCATTTTGAAGATATTGAAGAAGACAGTAAATGATGCTGGACGTGATTGGCATGTTCAACTCAACCCAGCTTTGTGGGCATATAGAACTAGTATTCGCACACCAACAGGAGCTACACCATATGCTTTAGTCTATGGAGCAGAAGCGATCTTACCATTGGAAGTTGAAATACCTTCGCTTAGGGTTTCACTTAAGGGATTGATAAGTGATGAAGACTACCAGTTTTCTCACCTTCAAGAACTCGAACTGTTAGATGAAAGACGCCAACATGCAGCTGATCACTTGAAAGGTTATCAACAAGTCATGTCTCGTAGTTATAACCACAGAGTTAAACCACGGGCATTTCAAGTGGGTGACTTAGTTTTGAGGGAAAATCCACGTAATCAGCAAGATAGAGAAAAGAAAGGCAAATTTGAACCTAATTGGCTTGGTCCATTTGTTATTGTAGCAGCATATGGTTCTGGAGCATATCAGTTATCCACATCAGAGGGGGACCTGTTTGAAGAGCCAATCAATAGTATTCATCTTAAGAAGTTCTATGTCTAAAAAGTCCTAAAAAATCAAAAAAATCATAAAAAGTCCTGAAAAAATCAAAAAAATCATAAAAAGTCCTGAAAAAATCAAAAAAATCATAAAAAGTCCTGAAAAAAAAAAAAAAATCAGAAAAATCCTGAAAAAGTGCAATAAAAACAAGTGGTGAAAACTTGGCAAACAAGCGCTACTTGTGATCGAAATGGGCTCCTCCATTTATTAGTTTATGTCTTATTTTCACTTTAGGCATCATTCATCCACGTCTATCATCTGTAAATATCTTTCATTATCCATACCATGTAGTGGGAATCTTTAGGTTTCATCATGGCTTGATGAAATTTGTACATATCTTTTATCTTTAGGTTGTGTTTACACTAGGGGCAAAACAAAGAAACATACAAGAGAGAGGCAACGAGCTTTCAAAATATCACAAGCAGACAAATAACAGCTTGACAAAACAAAACAAACATTGTCAAATCAAATCAATCACAAACATGTTTATGCCAATGAGAATCAAAAACAACATGATCCAAACAACTATCGAAGTGAGAATATCAATGATGATAACCAAATTGGATGATCTTAATCTGAATAAATGTTTGAAATGCCTTAAACAGGATTTGAATGGTTGTTTGATTTTCTATCATATCTCTGGAGTAATTCGATGATGTACTGAACTAGAAAAGCAAGGAAGGAGTATGATTTTTCTTTGTCTTCTGTTTGTGAGGAAACTCATTAGTACTATGCAAATTGGTCGCGAGACATGCTCTACTATGGATCATGGATGACATTTCGGAATTTGCATGGGAAAAGGGTTAACTCTTGTCTGTTTATGCAAGCAATACTCAGGTCATCTTGGTTCAATTATACCTAGATGCTTGTATTAACTTGCTATATTAAAAATCATGAAAGCAATACTCAGGTCATCACTGGTGCTAACATACCCTTTGATGCTTGTATTAACTTTCAACATTTCAAAGCTCTATGATGATACAAAAAGCATGTATAAGCTCTCCAAATGGCAATATTGTATGAATGTCCTGCATGGTTAGTATAGATTGCATTCATGATTAGAATTTGCATCTTGCATTCATAGATTCCTAAAAGCCGGCAAAGACTCAAAAGATTTATATCTTTTCAAATATGACTGAGTATATTTTGACATTCACAAAACATTATTTCATACATTATTGCATTAGACAATCATCTATCATAAACATCATACATTCATTTATCTCATACCATCATGTATATAAATAATCATAAATCATGAAGCCATCATATAGTACACATCATATATATATATCATGTAAAATCATCACTGCATTTCATATATTTCAAAGATGAATGTCAAAATGTACAAGGATGTCAAACTACAAATGATATAATATCATCAAAAATATGATCATCTCACGGTGTATACAAAATGTCTCAACAGAATATCATAAAAGAGAATCATATACAATGCACTAGGCAGAGCTATCCTGTGATGGAGCTGGCCTAGGACCTGTACCACCTGCCCCTGATGGACCTGCTCTGCCTGACCCCGGTAGCCCTCTAGGAGGTAATGGCTATGTCACACCCTTGCTGGTAGTACGAGAGCGACCATGAGTAGATCGTGACTGAGTGTAGCTCTCTCTCTGCTCAGCTGGGACTGCATCATGATATCTAGTGCGATAAAACTCTGCCTCTCGAGTAGCCCTCGTAACCTCTCTCATCATATCACCTGGCAAAGTGCTCCCTGCCACTCTCTGTAGGCTATCTGCTAAGGCAATGGCCTACTCACCCCGCTGTCTAGCTACATCTCTCTCGGTAGTGATCGAAGTCACCTGACCCTACAACTGTGAAATCAAGACCTGTGCCTGTGATAGCTGAGCCTGTAAGCTCTGTACTGTGCTCTGCAGAGAAGATATCTGACTCGCTACTGTCGGATCCACTGACGGGGATGGGTTAGTATGCCTCATCCGTGGTCCACCTCTGCCTACCCTACCTCCTCTACCACCTCTCCTGCCGCCTCTCCTACCACCCCTACCATCATCACCATCATCTCCATCTGAGTCATCATCTCCACTACCCTCCTCGTCATCACTGTCCTCTGAATCATCATCACCTGAGTCTGAGTCTCTCTGTCGACGTCTTTGTCCAATGACAGGAGCGACAGCCTCATCAGGATCAAACATACGTGGAGGAGGATGCTG
Organism: Sequoia sempervirens; assembly: GCA_007258455.2. Lineage (NCBI taxonomy): Eukaryota > Viridiplantae > Streptophyta > Pinopsida > Cupressales > Cupressaceae > Sequoia > Sequoia sempervirens. Next base: position 14,607 of record VDFB02326324.1, on the reverse strand, counting down.
TAGAACATACTGCACATACTCTGGTGTCGCCCCTACATCCAGAACATCCACCTGGTAATCCCACATCTGTGCACCTAAACTGATAAACTCTGCCACCGCTGCATCATAAGAGATCCGTGGGCCCCACACTGCAAGCTCTGCCTATCGCCGTGCATAAATAGCTAAACCAACAGGCATATCCTGAGTCCGACCAAACTGTCGCAATACATGTCCAGCAAGAAATCTCTCCAAGATCCATGTGGTTCGTCCAATCAAAAATCTGGAAGTGCATACAAAAGGCATCTCCCTCGCATCCTCTGGCCATGGCTCACAATCCAAATATGGCCTCCAGCATACTGTGTCCAAACTATCTAAAAGCCGCTGCCAATACACTAGTTTGCCCAGTCTAGGCTGAGCAATAATATGTGAATATCTACATCTGTATGCTCGACCAGCTGGTCGCTCTCCTCGAGTCAATGGACGTAACACTGCAAAATGCTCCCATGCCCATATCTGTAGTAATGAGCATCCAACCGCAAAACTCCGGCCTCTACCATATACGATGTGATGTAGCTCGTCATATAGGTGGGCTAGCATACAGGTACCCCATGCATATCGTGTACCCTGCATCACCATGCTCTCTAAGACACGACCCCATCCGATCGCGAACCCCTTCGACCTATGGTCGGGGCACAACACACCTCCAATGAATCCTGCAAGCACAGCTGGTAAAGGTGGATAGCTATCTGTAATCTCACCCCATGGGATGAAGTATCCGGCTATCTGAGTATCTCTAAATATCCGTCTCAAAGCAAGAGTACCTCCAGCCTCTCGTCTGTCAAAAACAACAATCTCTCCCATCACTGGGATCCGTAGGATGCGATATACGTCCTCGGGAGTCACTGTAATCTCGCCGGTCGGTAAATGAAAGGTGTTGGTGTCGCTATGCCACCTCTCTGCAAGTGCTGTCAATAGAGCCCTATTGAGGCGAACCTCGGGCATATCAAGTAATGAAGTCAAACCACAAGCATCGATCACATCTCTATCAGACTGTAATAAATGAGGAATCAATGACCATGTGCTCGGGAAAGTCTCTCGTACCTGCAAGACACCTAGTCTCTCCTGTTCACATACATCATCAAAACAACATCAATATCAAATCATCTTAACGTATCAATCCAAAATGAATCAATCAAATTATTTGTTTTTCATCATCATGGAACGCAAATAATCAACATCAAGTTTCTTTCTAACAACTTTAGGAGAAAACTTATCTATCCTATTTGTTTTTAACAACTTTAAAAGCAAATTTATCAGCTACTATTTGTTCTCCAACAATTTGGGAAACAAATTTATCATGTGGAACAAAAAGCGCTACAGAACTAATTGTGGGCGCTACAAAATTCCTTATCAGCGCTAAAGAAACTTTTGCGCTACAGAATCAATCAAGAGCGCTACAAAACTTATCATATGCGCTATGAAATATTTTGCGCTACAAGACATATCAAAAGCGCTGTAATAGGTTTCAAGTGCGCTAAGAAATCAATAGCGCTACAATACATATCATATGCGCTATGAAATAGTTCACGGGCGCTACGACATTGTATGCGCTATGGAAAATTTCAAATGCGCTACGATACGCCTTAAGGGCGCTACAGTATTAAACGCGCTATGAAAATTATTGATTGCGCTATGAAAAACCTTAAGAGCGCTAAAACTCATAAACTTCTTAAAAAAACATTAGAAACGTGCGCAAAAACAAAATTTTCGAAAGACAGGAATTTGCGAGACGCATACCGGAGGTCCGTAGTGCGCTGGCCGCTGATGACGTCGGATACGCTCGAAACGGTGCAGGTGAACTGGAAGTGCCATGATTATCCACTCAGAGCTCAATATTTGCAAATTTTACTAGGTTAAAATTGAAAATGACATGGAAAATGACATTTTTAACCTATATAATGGTAAAATTGGGGCATTTTATCATATTTTCACATCCCAGGGGCAATTTCTTCATCAAATTTTCATTTCATATCTTATCAGGGCAATTTCTTCATATCATAAGTTTCGAACGATAAATCGATATCTTTAAAATCATCAAAATTCAAAAATTCAAAAATTTAAACAAAAAAAAAAAATTCAAAAATTCAAATATCGATTCATCGTTCGCGGGGGCATACATCTATCAACATTTCAAATCAATATTTGGGGCAAAATTTCAAAATTCTTTGAAGTAATGCGTAAAACACATCACTTCAAAGAGGGGCAAAATGTATACACTTAAAAATGGTCATATCACATTGTCTGGTAATTAATTAAATATTTTTAATATTTAATTAAAATCTTTTGATTCTATCTACATATAAATAAATTTAAATAATTTATTTATATTGTTCATGATTTCATTTCGATTAAATATTTAATCACCTTTTCATATTCATTTCTTAATTAATTAAATAAATGTTACAATTTATTTATATTAATTATCATATAATCTTAGTTTGAATATTTTATTCAAATAAAGATTAAAATATTATAATTCTTCTAAATATCATTTGTAATTAAATATTCCAAAATATTTGATTATTTCCTCTAATCAATATTCATTTTTAAATCATTTCAAAATTCCTCCAATTCAATTCAAAAATCTATTCATAATTAAATATTTCCAAAAATATTTAATTAAATTCTTCTAAATATTTCAAAAATCTTCTAAAGCCACATCATGATTAAATATTACAAAATATTTAATTAATTCTTCTATAGTTTTCAAAAATCAAAAATCAAATATCAAAAGTAATAAATAAAATTAAATAAATTTAAATATTTATTTAATTTGGGATTTATCTTCAACTCCCGGGAAACAAACTGCCAAAACAGAAAATTAAATTTCTCTGTTTCTGTGCAGGTTTGTTCCCGTGGGTTGAAGACAGGATTCCATCCTTCTCTCCAACCTCTCAACCTCCCCCATTTTCTTCTCAACCTCTCAATCTCTCACCATTCAAACCTACCAGACAATTCATAGCCGTAGATTCTTGCCAGCCGGGATGAAGCCTGCAAAAAATCTATAAATACAGCTGCCGGGAGCTCCAAAATATATAGAATTTGAAGCAAGTAAATTATGGGAAAAATTGCATAGCATTAGCATTCATAGAGCATTTTCATAGCATAGAATCATAGCAATAGCAGTAGAATCATGATACATCATAATCACAGCCCCTGTGCATAATCACAGCCCCTGTCCATATCCGTATCAATAATTTCACTTTCATCATCATCTAGAATAGTTTTCCTTTGCATACTCGTTCTGCAGCAGCCATTTGGAGAAGCTTACACAATCTGAGAGCCAAAAGCTTCAAAAGAATCTCTGTGGATAGAGAAAAATGGGACGGCACTGAAGATTTTGTTTGTTTAAATTTAGTTAAATTTCTTTAGTATAAGGTTTCATTTAGTGTTTTATGTTTTGTTTTACATTTCAATTAAGCATTATACATCTTTTAAAGAACTTGAAGGAAATCAAGAAGAACAAGAAGAATACATTCTGGTATGGAAATTTGATTGTCTACTTAGTCTTTTACTTCTTGAAAGAGTTACCGATAATAGGAAGGATAGAATGGACAAATACATAGCCTATTTCATATTAGATCAAGAAGTTTATAATAAATCTTGATGGTTTGGATGCTTTTGAAGAGACTTCTCTTGCTGCATTCTTTGGAACATTTCAAATGAGGATGGACAAAATATCAAGGATTCTAGGAAATGTTATTGAAAGGTACTCCATAAATATTAATTTCCTAGTTTCTACAAATTTTGTCATATGAGAGTAGTTGAATCTAGGTTGGTGGATATCTTAGTTAGATTGTGAAGTGTCTAAGGTTGAGATCGATTATTATGCAAGAATTCTTTTGGAAAGTCCTAAGAATACCAATGTAGAAGGTACCTCTAGTAGTGCAACCAAAATAAGGAAGAGAGAAAGAGTGTTGTCAAACAAGAAGTTGTAGAAGGAAGTGAATCCGAGAGAGCTCAACAAGAGCATGAAAGCATAAACATTCAAGGAGCTTTGAAAGAATTGTAGAAGGCTATTCCCAATGCCAACTTTGATTCATCTATTTTAGTTGTGGAAAATATTAGAAACATGATTAATTCTTTGAAGGTATATATCTCCGGACTAGAAGTGCATGCTATAATTAGGTCTAAAAAATAAAATCTAGAAGATATCAAGAAGAAATGTGCAAATGAACATCATTAAGTGATGAAATAATTAGAGAGTGTACAAGTTTGTGAGGAAGAGGCTCAAGAACTACTTTCTTTTTGGGCCTAAATTGGTTTGGCAGTACACTAAACATAAGAGATGAGATAAGGAATAGTGAAACCCAAGTGAGCACTCGTGCAGATACATACAGATTGGTAGAAAATAGAGATAATAAAAGATGGTCATACATTGTGCAGCTTCATGAATAATTATTTTCCTTGCAGGATCAAAGAACAAAAATGATTAGGAAGTTTGTGGCACTCTAGGATATGGTTAAACTCAGGAACACTCTTGTATCTAGTGCTCTTGACAGTATTGGTAATTTATCAGAGATTAATCTAAGCCCTAATACTTTAGCAGATGGTATAGAGTCCTTGACTAAGCCTGAACTATTACACAAGACTCTTGTAAGCATGAAAGGTGCATGCGAAGAAGGAAAAGCTTCATGGAAGGGCACCCTGGAGAATCTCAAAGCTTCCTCATCTTCAGGTTGATTCAACTCTTTGTGTTCATATCTTTTTGGTTAAGTCTTGATGCATACATATATACACTGGACCCTATCATTTTCCATTGTTGTCAAAGGGGGAGAGATAGAGATAGACAAAGTAAAAACATTTTTTGAGAAGAACAATTTTACTGGGGGGAGTATTCAATTGTCTTATATTGAATTTTTTTTTTTTGACATGAATGTTGCCATCAATGCCAAAGGGGGAGATTGTTGGAATTATGGAGCCTTGCTACATGAGCATGAAGTGTAGATGGATTGTGTTGGTTTTTCTTTTGTTGTCATTGATTTCAACATGGTGACAAATGTACAAGAAGTTTACTTAGTTTATTAGAAGTTTTTCTCTACCGGTAGTGTTCTTTTGTGATGAACTAGTACATTGGTTGTTGAGTCTAGAATTCACCGTAAGAAAAGATATGAATTTAATCTCTTAACCATATTATTATGTCTCATTCAAAAAACTATATCCTAGATCATGAAATTTTTTCTGTTGTGAGCATAAAGTTATCATTGATAGAGTTCAAGCCTATATTTCACTGTTGTTTCTCTGCTCAGCATATCAGTGTGGGAGACTCCACATTTTCTTAAGGAGAACATTCTAATGTTGTAGTTCTAATGGTAGTCTCTATGATGATAGTATGATGAGAAATTGATGTATTATTAGACCCGAAATGTGTTTTCTTTGAGGATCGCATGTTGTTTTGGAGTTTCTTTGAATTAAGTCCTAGTCTTGGGTCGACCTAATGTATGACATATGTACTAAGAAGACTAGTTATACTTTATGGATGTTAGCCAACTTGATATAATGAACTACATGAAAAAAATGTTTTAAAACATGTATGGTTCTGAAAAGAGTGTTTTGATTATCTTGCTTTCATCTAATTAGGTTGACCTAATTGATGAATGAGATGTACTTGTATATATATAAGATTCTTTGAAGAGAAAAAGAAGAGTGTGTATGTGTGGTGTGTGGAGAAGAAGTGTGAAAGTGTGAATATGGAAGGAGAAGAAAGACAAGTATGGTGAAGTTTGAAGAGGATCAAGGGATGAGTGAAGATGTGAGCCTAAATGCTTTATCAGTTGAGGATCAAAAAAAATTGTTGAATGACTGTTGAGAGAGGAAATACTTCTTATTTAGAGCTTCACTAGAATTGAACCCTACACATAGAAGGTGTACTCTATTAGTTCATACTTTTGGCAGTGAGCCACAATCTTTGCATCTTGGTGGTTAGCCATCTTTTATATTTAGGTTGTGAGCCTTTCAAGGAAAGTGAGTCTTGGCAGTGAGCCCTATAATATTTTGTATCTAGATATAATATATTGTGAGTTAATCTTCACTGTGGTTTTTCCCATTTTGGGTTTTCCACGTAAAAATACTGGTGTTCATGTGTGTTGCATTGATTTTTTTCTATGTTCTCTTTTGTTGATTCAATCAAAATTATGATAATGTTTAGATGGATTTTATTTGAATGGTTTTATGGAATACTAATTGACCCCCCTCTCAGTATTTTGGATATTCAAAATATTCTATAAACTTGTGTGCATGATTTTCTCTCATGGGGTTATGTAAGAAATGGATTAAATGACCTAGGAATCATTGCATTATTTCCTAACACATACTATTCCTAGAAGAAATCACACCAATAGCAAGAAGGTCTAAGAGTCTGCATGAAGTTTCTAGCGCACAATCAGAAGGGAATTATATTCCTCATCTTCAAAAAAAATATCCTTTCCAGAGGTACAAGAGGTCTCAAAGACCCTAACATAGATGAGTGCAGAGAAAGGGACTAAAATGGAAAGGCTAAAAAAATTGCTATAAATAAAGATAATCTAGATTTCCAGAGATGAGGAAGAAGAATAAATTGCAGAAATGTAAAAGCCTCCAAAAAAGAAGAAGAAAGGGAGAAAATTATGCAAAATATCACAACAAGAATTTTTGGCACAACAACAAGCCCAAATAATAGATGCCAATGCAACTACAAATGCCATCATTTTACCATGGTGTACTATTACAAGTGCTCAACATGTATGAAGAAGTAGATGTAAACAAAAAATAAAGAATAATCAAATCCTTGGTCAAGTACAACAAGAAATTTAATTTAAGAGTTTGGAGAAATTCATTAAATCTTCTTGGAATCAATCATTTCTACACTAAGGAAAAAAAGAGAAAAATCCTTAAAACATGAAGAAGAGATAAGAGAAGAGGAAATACAAGATGTGGGGATTGACACAACCATGTAAGAAAAGGAGCAATTGCAACAAGCACAAGAAAAAGTTCTCTAAAAAAAATAGAGGGTAGAACATAACCAAAGTGTAGAAAGAAACAAAAAAGCTTACCAAGAAGCTCTATGAGTCCCTCCTAGAGGAAGAACAAAAAAAAAACCAAATAATTAACCCCTTGGAAGTGGCCAACCAAGTAGGGAGATGATGGGAACAAAAGAGTAAACACTACAAAAGCCTCCACATTAGCCTCCCTTGCACAATGTCAGAAGGAGGTGGTATCATCCAGAAGCTATATCTTGTACCCACACCACAACTACTTTAATTGGTAGTAGCGGTTCCCAAGTGAACCTCTTGAGCATTTCCCCACTACAAATAATTTAGCTAGGGGACATATTCCATTATACTTCTAGGGAATACATATTGTAATAGAATGTGGAAGTGTGGAGAATCTACACATTCATAGGAAACTTCCATTCTCCTACTATAATAATTCAAACACTTGGTGGATGGCCCTCTGATTAAGCAGTGAGAAAAGGCCAACTTATAAGACAAAGAAGCCTAGTAGGATATTTTGCTTGAAGAATAAAAGTTGATGAGGCCATAAAAGAAATACACATCAAAAAGTCTCAATTAGAGTTTAGATTAAAATATAGAAAGATATCAAGGCAAATGCAATCTTTCAATTTTATCTCTAAGGCCAAACCTTACCCAAAACCATAAAAGATCATATTGCTCAATTAGGGCCCAAATAGTGCAAATTTTACTTATATACTTGGTATAAAAGATATGGTTGATTGGTGCAGGGGCACCCAAGCTCTTCAAGGAACACTTCAAGAGTCAGGAGAATGCAGGGGACAAGAAGATTTATCCAACACCTTAGAGCATCAATTACAACATCTTGAAGCCTATTATGGATTTTGGAATGCATAAACACATTAGAGGAATCAAAAGTCCTTAGGGTCCTGATAAGGACCCTAGGACCAAAATGCTTTGTAAATGGAACAATAATGTTCTAGGAGGTTAAATAGGAGTATAATATTTTCAATTCAGTCAAATAAGGTTGAATAATTCCATGTAATAGTTTAGAATCTTTATAGTTGATAGGGGTTCAATAAATTACAAAATGGAAATTCAAAATTTCAAAATCCACCTTTGGGCGAGAAAGTGTGTTTAGGGTGTTTTAGCAATAATTAAGCTTTTTTATCAATCCCAAATGGTTGGATCAGTTGGGGGAAGGGTTTTTATGGTTGGAGGATTCATTTGTATGGGATTTTGGTTGATTTTGAAAAAGATTGTACGAACTGTTCAGAAAAAACCAATAAACTACAATTTTATTGCATTTTTCTTGAGTTTTTTGATGAACTACTGATTTTTATAAAAGATATGTTTGGTTGGATGCTTTAGGAATCTATATTTACATGTTTTTAAGCCTTTTTATGCTTTAATAAGCAACAGTAACCAAATCTTAGTATTTTACAACTGACTGTCCTCAAGAAAGTTTTGATTTTCACTAGTTTTGAGGTTTTTTAGTGGATGAATGATCCATTTCAAGGGAATATGTGACTGAGACCAATGAAATGGATCATTTCTAACTTTTATCATACATGACTAACAATATAATGTGCAGGAAAGAGGGAAACTAATGTGTATACAGTGATTTAGCAAAGCAAAGTGCTTGAAGATGGAGGCTAGAGTATAGAAGTGGAAGATCTGCCTTAATAAGGGGTGTGTTTTTGAGTTGGGATTGATTCAATATGTTGTCTTGATGGTGTAGAGTCAATGAAATGGTTTTGGAATTGTTTGGGAGGCCAAGATCCAAGAAGCCCTAGTTTTGAGGCAATTTATTGAGGGTTTTGTGTTTGAGCATGTTAAGGGTGTCATAGAAGACAAAGAACTTGAAAATATTTGGTTTTAAGACATTTTAAGAGACTTTTGAAAGTTTCATAGTCAAGGGATAAGGTTAGAGAGGGTTGCTTTGAAAAAGAGGGCATAGGCCTAGTTTTTGAGGAAACAACATGTTTTGGGGAATCGATCCAAAACAAGTGCCAACAAGATTTGGGTAATTTGTGTATCCTCACAAAATACATCTAAATTAGTCATTTATTTTGGGATCCTTTGGAAAGTTGAGAGAAAATTCAAAATCCTTTGCTAGAGGCCTAATTGGGCTAGAAGGCTACTTAAGGTGCAAAAGGTGAGTTTTGTCTAAGACAGAGGTTAGGGGATTGAAAACCATTTAATTAGGTTGGGTTGAGTTCCTTGAGATCCTCCAAGGGTTTGGGTCCATAATGGAAGCAAATAAGTCATAAGTGCATTATTGAGGCCTTACCTCCATCTGGTGCCTAGATGAAAGGTTGAGAGTGAATCATTGTTAGCCTTGAAACTTTTGTTTCTTTCAAAGTCCCTTAACCTATGCATCAATGGTGCTATAAGAGAATATATAGAAATCATATATACACAACTACAAGTTTAGGATCAAAGGGAGAAAATTAAAATGTAGATAAAACAGTTAAGGGAGACAATGAGTATAAAATTGGTGCACTTGATAGGAATTTTAGGGGAAGAGAAGAATGGAGAATAGCATATACAAATACCTAGTAGTCTTATAAAAGCAGAGGAAACACATCAAAGTCCTACAACAAGCAAAGAAGCAATGAGACATTGCACTTGCATAATTTAAGGTAATACACAAGCATATTCATCCTAGGAACTAAACATCATGTCTTGAGGACAATAAATCATTTTAAAAGGGTGTTGTCTTCTAATTGAATCCTTCTTATACTATACATAAATTTTCTCTAACTATTTCCTTTGTTACAAATACAATAATTTCATATGATCTATACAATATTGTACCTCACCACTTCTTTTTTATTCTCAATATCTCTTAATTTTGATGCATTTTGGGGGCCACTATCGTATGCTTTATAAAATCTAGATATTTTCATACTTTTTTCATGAATTGAATTGTTTTATCTCTACTTGTGCTAACACTATATCCCAATTACCTACCTTTTAACCTACTAAACATCTCAATAAGTTTTCCAATATTTTATATGCTACCTTTATTTATCCATCTATCTATCAATGATAAACTAGACTAAATTTGAACTTTTTCGTCATTTTCTTCTCTAATGTCCTTTAGAATAGCAAAAGAGATAATCTTTGTTAGAAATTGTGCTCAGTAAGCTATTTAATCTAACAATATATTTGAAAAATAAAATTACTATATATGTACATCATCCTTAGTTTTCTTGCAAGTTATGAAATGAATCACATTTAAAAATTGATCAAATACAACAAAAATAGAATCATGTCTTTTTTTTCCTTGGCAATCTTAATACAAAATCCATGTCTATATCATCCAAATTTTATAATATGAATCTTATGTTTCATTCATTATTGGTCTCTAATATTATATTTGATGAAACTTTTCATATTATAGAATTTTGTTGCATCATCTCAACATATCAACATTCAACACTCACATTTGGAGACAGATTTTGGCGCCTGATGGTCTTTCTTGCACTTCTAGGGTTTTTCACCTAAAAGGGGAAAGATGGGCCAAAATGGGAAATGCCTACATTCAATATTAATGTAAGGATGGATGAAATTGTTGGCTTTCTCTTTGTGGTATATTGTCCTTGATGACAAAAATGACTGGTGATTGATCACTAATGATACTTGGTGCTCTTTGTGTTCAATTTGGCATACTCAGTATTTTGGTGATCATGCTTTGGGTTGATGTATTTGGGCACATTTATTCATCACATAATGTGGTATTGATCATGTTGAGCTTTATGTGCAGATAAAAGTTATTCAGGTGGTATTAGTTTTCAATGATATCATGGAATAGTTGAATTCAACTTGACAAATTGGTCCTTCTTTATTATACAAGTATATTGTTTCAGTTGATCATTTTTGTTCATGGCATGATTGACAAGATTCATTGTCTTCATGGTAATTCTATTGGCGATCTTCATGGATGTCTCACAATTCTTTGATTAGTTTGGTGTACATGTTAACATTCTATACATATATTTCACAAGGGTTATTGCATTATACATGAGGTGGAGGTGTTTGTACTGTTACTCAGTCAATCGCGTATCCTTGAGTTGGCTAATATAGCTTCATAAGCAATGGTATTGCTTAAAATTTTCATATCATTTGTTATGAAAAAGTGTTTCGACATTCTTGGGCCTTCACATGTTATATGGATTCATATTTCATATTTATTTATATCTTGGCATATAGTTTTCTTGTGATATAAGTTGGTTGGCATTAAGAGTTGTATTTAAAGTACTTTAGCACTTAAAGAATGACAATAGATATTATGGTTATCACTTATAAAGTGATTGACAAGGTGGCATGTCTTTGAAGGTCGATTATGTTTCGAGCTTACTCATTGCACAATAGTTATTACATAGTCTTTTGGAGACTTGGGTTGTCAGCATATGTACTATATTTGGTTTGCTTACTTAGCAGCGACAGTATTATGGTTTAATGAGAATGTTGGCTATGTTGACTTGGAAAACATGCATGGTCTATGATTTGGCACTCATTTAATGTTTTATTGTGTTAGTGACATGGATTTCAAAATGATTGTAATATGATTTTCTTTGGATTTCAAGTTCCATTCATTTTTTTTGAAGTTTCAATGAAGGGAAAAATAGGGTAAACAAAAAGAACTAAACCCTAGCACCGCCATGCTAGAATTACAGTTGCATATTGAGCAAGGTTGCTATGGCATTCTGACTTGGTTTTTAGTTATGTTGGTTTTTGATGGATGGAAAGATAGTTGGTGGTCTTCGCTTGAGCTAGAGGAGGTAGTTTGGGCAGTTTTCATGAAGAACTTCAAGGATTTTGTTTGCAGGTTAAATCCACCATGACAGTGATAATATCTATGCATTATGTTTGATCTTTCAAAGGTAAATCTAGGGTAAATGAGAAGTAAAAGAGGAAAACTTTGTTTTAGTTTCGAATAAATCTCTTAACTAATCTGAAACTACCTTGAACCCAAGTGTAAACTCAAGGGTTTCATCTCACAGTGGCATTTCATCTTCATATCATTGATTTTTTCTTAAAAAATCCTTGATTGGCATCATGATCAAATATTATGTTTCTTACTAGTTCATAAACTTTGGTTATTGAAATTGGGTTTTCTTGAAAAAAATGTATAACCATTTCACAATCATTGTATATATGTATCTTTGCAAAAACACAAGGAGAATGATCTGAAGAGAGGAAATTGTCTAGACAAAGTATTTCTTATTGTGAAATAATTTTGTAAAAAGAGAAGAAAGGGCTCATATTGTTTTTATGTCTAATTGTATTACAGAGATTATATTTTGAGTTGAGCATTATTGCAAAATCATTTGTGTCCTATTGTAATTTTATGACTGCAAAGAATGATTGCAGTTATAAGGTTCTGATGGGTTGCAATATCTTGAATGTTTGAAGAAGTTGGTGCTTCATAAATATTATGGGAGTTGGTGCTCTTTGATTAATAAAAGGGAAATTTTAGCGAGTGGTTTTTTATACCCCAAGAGGGTTTTTCCACTTAGGAAATCTTTGTGTTATGTGATATTATTTCTCTCATTCTGTTTCATGTTAATGTGCTCGTTCAATCAATGCTCTAATACTTTTAGTGTGCTCAAAAGTTTCTTATTTCAAAAGTTTGTCATGCATAGTTAAAAAATCTTTTGTTGAGAAAATTAAAAGTGCTTTGGGCAAAGTTGTCCTATTACAAAAGCACATACAAGATTGTTCACACTCTAATTGAACAATATCATATGATTCTTTTAACACGATTTATAAATGTTAATCAAGTTTCATGTCAATCTGATTTTAAGTGTTAATGTACACTTGTATAAACAAGTCTGCCACATTGAGTTTAAATTAGTAAAAAGTTTTGTTGTGCTTTCAGAGTCAAAAATTAAAAATTACTTCACTCTGATTCACCCCCCCTCTCAGAGTGAATCCACTTCCAACATAAATATTATTGAATAATTTTATCTAAATGTAGAAAACTAATGAAATCTATTGATTATCAAGTGAAAACTAAGAAAGTGCAAGTTGTTTGAAAACACATTATGATATGCAAAAAGACTTAGAAATGAAAGTAAACTATAACAAAAATGAATGAAACTAAATGTGTGCACCTAAGAACTTTTTGGAGACTAGAAATGACTTTTGAAATGTTGTCTATGCTAAAAATTTGTCCTACTAGAACTCATTCACCATTCTGGGTGAATTAGTCCCAAATATGGTAAACTGTTCTGGAGCCTGTTTCGGACAAATGGGTATCCAAAACTGTAGAAAACACTTTTTAGGCCTAGTAGTGGGACTCATTCAAAACTAATTGAAAATAAGTGCACTTTTTAATTTCTAAAAATCCAAAATTAGAAACAGAAGCCCTCGGTCTACACTTCAGTTCATGACAGGTGTCCACCTCTAGAAGTCTGATTTCTGACACTAAAAGTGACTTTTAATGCATATTTTAAATTAATCAACAAGGATATGTCTTCAAAAACTTTACAACTTATCCTTCAATGATCTCCAAGCCTTCAAGATGCCTAAATCTACAAACACGCAAGAAGAGAAGGAGAAATGCTGGATGTTAGAGCATGAGGGTTTTCCTTGGTCAAACCCCTTCTTAGGTAATTAAACCAAAATGGAGAAATAATGTAATGAAGCATGGAAAAATGGAGTTAATACCTTTCCATGATGATTGATCTTGAATTTATGTAGCAAAAGATGAAGATTCTTCCCTTAAATGTTTGAAAAATGATCTTGAATGACTTGGAATGTTAAAACCCTAGCTTGCTTGACTTAGAGTGGAAGACAAATGATGAATGAGTAATGAATGAGTTAAGTTTTTATGAATTATGGTTTAGAGACTTGTATTTATAGGAAATCCATCTATTTTTCCCATTAATTTGATCCCTAAGGCAGACATGGAGAAAAATTAAACTTAAAACCTAAATTTTCCTGCTTAAACCTGAAAAATGGCTCAAATGGGACTCATTCACCATTAATGGTGAATGGGCCCCACCTAGATGGGACTAATTCACCCCTAATGGTGAATGGGTCCCATAGGGGCCATTCTGCTAGTTGGAATATTGGGAAGTAAGGAAATCAAGTTTATATGGTGACTTTGTCAGTTATTTCATCAAATTAAGCCTCAGGATGCACAATATGGGGTCATAGGAACCTATTAATGATTATGTAAAGCATGAATAGGGACAAGGACACAAAATTCAATGTGAAAGTGTGATTAAATGCACTTTACATCATTAAAATAAGGTCCACATAACCTAGAAAGACACAACATCCAATGTGAATGTGTAAAACACATTACAACACTAGATTAAAGTCAAGTTTGATTTACAAGCTTTCTAGATTAATGTGATAAGGTAATTAAATATATTTTATAACATTGAATTAAGGAAATATGGCTCCATTAAGTCTAGAGAGGTGTGAAATTCTTTTACAACACCTTTACAAGACATCAATAAATGCATTTGCAAGGGTCCAAGACTTAATGTGGATGTGTAAAACACCTCACAACATCAAATAAAGGCCTCATTAAGTCTAATTTATCATGAATTAATCCCAAATCAAGCAAGTTAAAAGGGATAATTTTTCTATGTCC
>VDFB02326323.1:0-21170 GCA_007258455.2 Sequoia sempervirens | reverse complement strand
TCTCTAGGTAAGAAAGTAGGCTGACCTGGCCTACGCTCCTGATAGATCGGTGACGACTGACGTGGTACTGATGCCAAAGGCTGATCTACTGGTGCAGTCCCGCTCGTCTGTCCAATCTGTATATAATGAGGCTGTGTGGGCGTATACTGTCTGATAGTGCCCATCAACTGGGACATCATGTCCATCATGTTATCATGCCTGCATCTAAACTCCTCTGTAATATCACCCTCTGCATGTGCCTTCCCTGTATCCCTAACTGTCTCTGTAGGAATCTCGCGATCTGCCATTAGGGTTGCAACACTGTTTTCACTGTTGTTAGAGCTGGATCTGTGAATGCCTAATATACCTGACACTGTCTCACCTTCTGGAATCGGTGGACCTATCCAATCTTCGGCTCTGCCTGTCCCTACGCCCTTAATATAATGAATAGTATCTCTGCTCATGAAAAAGCAACTAAAAAGCACACTGTATTCTGAAAAAGCAACTGAAAAAGCACAGGATGGCAGGAAATCTGTGCTCTGATACCACTATAAGAGACCTGGTGTCTCTCAACCACAAATCTGTGCTTGATAATGCTATTTGTTTTGGGTTTTGATGTTTTTTCTATATTTTGTTGGTTTGATTGATATACTATTTTATCAAACTTAAATCATTGCATTGCACATTGATAATAATATTCAAATGAAATGAATATGTGAATCTGGAAAACCACTTAAACTCAATGCACAGTGACAACTGAAGACTTGCACAAGCCCAAACTGATTATGAATGATGGTCAGATATAAGAGTATTTGACTCAGAATGAACGGCAGTAAGCATTAGATCATAAGCTATGCTTAGTGAATTGTAACAGCAATATTATCATTTCATTCATCTACAAAGTTCAGATATAACAGTGTAGACTAGGGTTTCAGAATATGCAATAATAGATGCTACAAGACAGCCCTTTTGCAACAAGTTCTGAGTAATAAGATGGCTGGTCTGTTTATACAAAATGCTCAGAAATGAACAACAGCAAAACACCCTTAAACGTTTCACCCAAAATCATATTGCAGTCATGTGAACACTGATATTCAAGTATCTCTTGCTGGCATCTATTACAATCTTAATCAATTCTAGACTTAATGCCAAGGGTCTGATATACAATGATATTTTCGGATGTAACATTTTCAGATTAAACACAGATTATAAGCTGCTTTACAACTTGAAGCACTCAGAAATTCACTTCAACTTATAATCATTATTCCTTACTGATAATCTGTGTAGAAAATATACATTTAGCATGGATGAGAATGTATATAAACCCTGACCTGGAAGTTTGCTTAGGTCTGAAATGTGTACAGCAGTCTGGAAATGAATATCTTCATGTATTATGACCATATACAGATCTGAGATTAATTGCAACAAGCAGAGAATGGATTCTGAGCACTAGAGAGTTCACACCTAGGCTAAGAATGCTTTGAAAGATGCACCAAATTACTGTAGCGATTCACTGTAGCGGATCACTGTTCATGCCACTGTAGCGATTTACTATTCACGGGTACTGTAGCGACGGGCACTGTAGCACGGTTACTGTAGCAGCGGGTACAATAACTCCAAACTTGCAGGTTTATTCTAACCCTATGTTGATTCTTCACTTGTAAGCACAAATATGACTCCTGTATGAAGCCACCTTACTTAGCAATCTTCAGCTGATCTCTCACAACCTCAGAAAGCTGGACTCTGAAGAGGTATCGTTCTCCAAAGCCTGAAAAATGCACGAATTTGCAGAAACCCTAGTTTCTTCACAAACTCCACAACTCTCAAGAAAAGACAAAGTTGAATAATCATATCATAATGAATTCTTTTTGCCCTTTGAAAGCTTTTATAGCCTCTTTGAGAAAATCGACCTATTTGGCTTTTAAAAATCATTTAACTATTATAATCTTCAATTTGCATTTAATGCCTTCTCATTACCCTGGTTTATGTGCACATAATCAATTAATATCATTAAATACACTTTTAATGTGTCATTGGCCCCATTCGAATATAAAGTTAATTTATAACTTTATATTATAACCCTTTTTAATATAAAGTCATTTTATAACTTTATATTATAAACCTTTTTAATTAAAAAATCATTAATGACACATTAAATATTAATATCTCCATAAATATGCATCCGTTAGCCATGCCAACTGAAACCAAGGTCAATTTTGCCAAAGTCTGAGTGATTAGACGCCCTGCCAAAGATAGTAATTCCTGATAGCTGACTTACTATAAATAGTAAGTACACACCACTGAGTCTAGAAACAACTGCAAAGGTCCAATCAACGGTTGATACTGCAAATATGCTCTGTTTAGGTGCCCTGCTATTATTGGAAACCCTGACTCTGCCAAAATAGTAACTTACTATAAATAGTAAGTGTGCCAATCTGAGTCAAATAACTTGTGCAAAGGCCAAAACCTGAATCTAACTGAGGAGTAATGTCCCAAATCACCGGGTAACTGCCACAGAAGACCCCCTATCCATAACTGTTAGCCTACGAGGGTCAAATGATAGGCTAATCCTTACGAACTTTGATGCTCACAAAAATGGGGACATTACACTTTATCACGGGTTTGTCGAAAGCCCAAGGTAAAGATTGTATCTACGTAGTGGTTGATCGGTTGACTAAATATGCACACTTCTTCCCGATTACTACTACTTTCACAGCATCGCAGACTGCAGAGCTTTTCTTCAGAGAGGTATTCCGATTGCATGGGTTGCCTCGGACGATAGTCAGCGATAGAGACAGTCGGTTCATGAGCAACTTTTGGCAGGAATTGTTCAGGCTCTGTGGGACCGAACTGACACCGAGTACCAGCTACCATCCGCAGACAGATGGGCAGACAGAGATTGTCAATAAGTGGGTGGAAGGTTACTTGCGCAATTATATAGCTGGACAACAGAGAGCTTGGGTGAGGTGGATATACTTGTGCGAGTATTGCTATAACTCGACTCACCACATGACGATACAGATGACACCCTTTATGGCTTTGTATGGGTATGAGGCGCCCAACCTTTTGGATTTGATATTGAGCGATAGCAGAGTGCCGAGTGCAGGGGATATGATACAGAGTCAGCAGGACATATTGAGGTCTCTCAGAGACAATATCCAGCGGGCACAGAATCAGCAGAAGCAGTATGCTGATCAGAAGAGGGTTGAGCGTACTTTTGATGTGGGTGATATGGTGTACCTTATGTTGCAGCCGTATCGTCAGTCTACTCTGCGGAAGAGTGGGGCAGAGAAGCTGAAGCCTCGCTACTATGGTCCATTTCGTGTTATCAGACGAGTGGGCGAGGTTGCTTATGAGTTGGACTTGCCAGCAGATAGCAGGGTTCACAATGTGTTTCACGTTTCTCGCCTGAAGAAGGCATTGGGTCAGCATGTGATACCCTCTCCAGTTCTGCCACCCCTTGATGACGAGGGGAAATTGATATTAGTGCCTGAGGCCATCCTCGAGATGAGAGAGAGACACCTTCGGAGGCGGGTGATCAGGGAATACCTGATCAAGTGGAGAGATTTGCCAGTTGAGGATGCTACGGGGAGTCAGAGGAGATTTTACAGTAATCTAGAGTTGAGATTGCTTGAGGACAAGCAATTTCAGGGAGGGCGGACTGTGATGTCCCCATCCTAGTCGCGCAGCTGGTCATGTGGTTAGCCTATTATTTCGATTCTCGTAGGTGACAAATGTGTGCAGAGGATCATCTGAGGCAGTTACTCAGTGTTGCAGTTGTTTCAGGTTGGCCTTCGCAGAATCCTTCAGAGTGGTTTTTTAGAGACTTTCTATTTTTAGAAAGTCGGACAGGCGGAAGCTGCTATTTTGGGCAGGGCACCTGGTTCAGCTATTTAGCTCAGAGTCGACCCAGTTCATCAGTTTGACAGTCAGACGAAGAAATATTGGAGTATTTAACGATTTAATGAATAATTAATATTTTTGACTTTATATTAAAGTCACTTTATTAATTATTTAAATATTTAATTAAAAGGGCGTATTATAAAGTATTTATTATACTTTATAATAAAGTGTTGATATTTGATATAATGAATAATTATTATTCATTAATGAGATGCCAATTAATTATTATTTCTCCTAAAGTCTAAAGGGCGAATATAATCATTTAATTAAATGATTATTAAAAAGAGTCATTCGGTCGAATTTTCAAGGAAGATATATATTCACAAGAAAGAGACAAATCGAACCATTATGATATGATATTCAATTCGTCTTCTATTTGCTCTGAGCATTGGAGTTTGCAAAACCTAGGGTTTCAGCAGACGAATCAATTTTGGAGAACGATACCTCTTCAGAATCTGACATACTGAGACTGTGCAATACCAGTTGAAGATTGTCTCCTTGGTGACTTCATTCAGAAGTTGCAGTTGAGCACATTGAATCGATTTCAGGAAGGATATTCAGAGAACTTCATCAGTTAACAGGGGCGACCTATCAGAGATTGATTTTACAGAGATCTGGAATCCTTTTTATTGGTCCGTACTATATTTATTATTGCTGCTGCACAGGCCGTACAGTTCTGTACTCTCAAGGCCGTACTTCTCTTTCAGGAAGGAACGCCTCATCTTTCAGCTTCTGTCAGTTGGATTTGGGTGCGCCTAGGGTTTACAGAGATCCAATATTGACTTTCAGAGACCAGAGATCTATTTATTCATTTAGCCGTACAATCTCATCATTCCTTCAGGCAGCTGCAAGGGGAATCAGGTTTTTGAAAATAAATTCATTTTTTATTCATATGTCATATTTTGATATTGTAAATGCTCTGGATATTCAATAAATATGTGCGCCTACCTTCTCTGAGCAATATCAAAGCTTATTCATTGCATTTAGATTTATTGTGAATTTTTTAGCATTTATTTAAGTAAAATCGCAGCTTTTCATGTTCAATGCAAAAATCTCAAAAAACACAAAAAAACACAAAACTTGCAAAAATCAATATTCACAGTTAGGGTTTCGGGGTTGAGGATCACCAGGATTCCTACAGATACATGAAAAACATCATGAACCCTACTGCTAGTTGGCACCTCAAGCTCATAGGAAACCTCTCCTATCCTCTTGAACACTCTGAAATGACCATAAAACTTTAGCTTAAGCTTCTCTAATCCACTCCTCTTGAAAGTAGACTGTCTCTTTGGCTAAAGCCTCAAATACACCATGTCCCCAACCTCAAAACTGCGCTCTATACGATGCTGATCAACATAAAGCTTCTGCTGATTTTGTGCCTGCTGTAGATTTTCTTTCAAGGATTTCATCACATCTTGAATCTCCTGCAATAAATCTCTTTCCTTAGGCACTCTGCTATCTCCAAATAACAAATCTAAGAAGTTAGGTGCCTCGTACCCATACAAAGCCATAAATGGAGACATCTTGATGGACATGTGGTAGGTAGTATTGTAACAGTACTCACCAAGGTGCAACCATTTGATCCAAGCCCTTTGTTGTGTCGAAACATAATTTGTGAGATACCCCTCCGCCCATTTGTTCACTATCTCCATCTATCCATCCATTTGTGGCCGGTAGCTAGTGCTAAGAGTGAGCTCAATCCCACTCAATCTGAAGAGCTCCTACCAAAAGAGACTGAAGAATTTGTTGTACCAATCACTAACTATGCTCTTGGGCATCTCATTCAACTTGAATACCTCTCTAATGAAGAGATTAGCCACCTGTGTTGTAGTATATGTCGTTGAAACAACGAAGAAATGGGAAAATTTGGTCAACTTGTCAACCACAACATATATACAGTCCTTGCCCTATACCTTGGGTAACTCGATGATGAAGTTCATGGAAATCAATTCACATTTCTCATTAGGAATGGGTAAGGGCTAAAGTAAACCAGCTCAATAAGTATGCTCATTCTTATTCTATTGGCAAGTAGGACACTCTCTGACATACTTGAGGACTTCATTCTTAAACGCTTTCCAAGTAAATCTCTCCCAGATTTTCCTATATGTCTTGAAAAACCCCGAGTGATCAGCCATAGGTGCATCATGAAATGTCCTCAATAACTTCACCTTAAGTTGAGAAGAAGGCACCAAATAAATTCTATCCTTATAAATAATTAACTCATTAAGCACTGTATACCGATCGTCGTGAATTGTGCCCTCTACAATCCCTGTTGCCCAAGAATCTTTGGCATACTCTACTGCAATTAATTCCCTCCAATCAGCAGAAATCTCCACCAACGAACATAAGTGAGGTCTCCTAGAAAGTGCATCAACAACTAGATTCTTTTTCCCCTTAACATATACAATGTCAAAGTCATATGCTTGTAGTCTGCTTACCCACTTTCGTTGCTTGTCATTGAGGTCCTTCTGGTTCATGAAATACTTGATACTATTGTGGTCAATTTTAATAATAAATTTACCCCCAACTAGGTATGGTTTAAACTTGGCCAAGGCATGCATGATGGCCAACATCTCTCTGTCATAAACAGAATAGCTTCTCTCCACACCTCTCAATTTTTTGCTCTCAAATGCAATGGGGTGCTTCTCCTGTATCAAAACAACACCAATCCCCTCTCCTGAAGCATCACACTCCACCTCAAAAGGTTTGAAAAAATCAGGTATAGCTAACATTGGACATGATGATATCACCTATTTGAAGTGCTCAAGGCATCTTTGTGCCAAATTTGACCACTCGAATGCTCCCTTCTTAGTTAAGCCTATAAGTGGGGCTGCAGTCTAAGGAAAACCCTTAACAAACCTCCTATAAAATCCACACAAACCAAAGAACCCTTTAAGTTGAGTGAGGTTCGTTGGTGGAGGCCAATCAACAATAGCCTTGATCTTCTCAAGATCAACTCTCATCCCCTCTGCACTGATGATGTGACCAAGGTACAAAAATTTTGCCAAACTGAATTCACATTTGGACTCCTTTGCAGAAAGAGACTCACTCTCCAAGATGCTCAAAACCTCCTCAAGATGCTGCAAGTGTTCCTCCCAGGTTTTGCTAAAAATCAGGATATCATCAAAGAATATCAAAACAAATTTTCTCACCTAATTCCTGAACACTCGATTCATGCAACTCTGAAAAGTGGTTGGGGCATTTGTTAGACCAAAGGGCATCGCCAAGAACTCAAAATGCCCAAAATGGCACCTGAAGGCCATCTTCTCTATATGCTCTTTCCTCATTCGAATTTGATGGTACCCTGACCTCAAATCTATTTTGGAGAGATACTGAGCACTGTGTAACTCATCAATTAGCTCATCTATTATGGGAATAGGATACCTGTTCTTTATTGTCTTCTTATTAAGGGCTCTCTAATCAATGCACATTCGCATAGTCCCATATTTTTTCTTTACCAATACAACTGCTGATGCAAATGGGCTTTTGCTAGGTCTTATGTGCCCCATCTCTACCAACTCCTTAATTGCTTTTTCTATTTCATCTTTGTGTCTCTTAGGATGTCGGTAAGGAGTAGTCATTATAGGTTTAGTACCTTCCTCCAACTTTATGATGTGCTATATCCCTCTATCTGGTGGCACCTCAAGAGGAATGCTCCCAAATATCATAAAATGTTGCAATATTAACTTCCAGATGTCTGGGTGGTAATTATTCTTTTGCTGATCTACAACTGTAGGCATGATCAGACACTCGATTGCCCACTCAACCTGCTCATGTCTGATTAATTGCTCCATCCTTTTGAAGGACACCACCCTAGGCCCCCCATTTGGTAGGCCTCTAAGTACTATCTTCTTCCTATTGGACTCAAATTTCATTTCCATCTTTGGAAGGTTGAATGAGAACTCCACAAGAGATTTCATCCAATGCATCCCTAGAACCATATCGGTGTCCCCTATATTAATGTAATATTTCCCCTTAATTTTTTCTGTATTTTATCAGCAGAAATCACCACTGTTAGCATTAGCTCCAAATATAAACCAGCTTGAAAAGTAACCCTTCGCCTTTTGATCACCAAGATCTCGATGAGGGTGAGGTGAGAGCATACAGTGTCGAGGATCATTAGCAATTGGAAATGAAAATATAAACAACAGGCGGCTAGCCGACCATCCAAAGTAAATACTAGAAATACAAAGTAGGTGGATGACCAACCATAAAGCTCGACCACTTATTCAATGGGAGCAAAACTATTACAAATTATAAGGCGGCAAGCAAGCCATGAATTCGCTCTACCGCTTATTCAGTGGGGGGAATTTAAAAAAAGTGTTGAAAGTAAAATATAAACTCAACCAGTTCTTCAATGGGAGTAATTACAAATTATTTAAATGCAGATTTATAACAGTTGTTAGTACTACTAATTAGCTTTACAAATAGATAGATATCTGCACAACAAGTCAATGATTGAACCCAAAATACATCATATTGTTAGAGACATTATCCCTAACTGAAATAACATAATAATAATCAGTTCTAGCAAGTGAGATTCACCAAAATAGACACAAATTCTTCAATTCAGCTCCAAATGATTTCAAACAGCAGACAAATGAAGCCAATATCCTAGGCATCCATCTTCCAAACAACAAACTGTGCCAAAACAGCTCTAGAAAATTGACATGAATCCCAATGCAGTCAATAGTGAAGTGGTACGGCCCCCATGAAGGTCAACTTCTTCTAGAAAATCCAAAACTCATAATTAAAATCTGAAACTTTGCAAAACTGGGCGCCCTACATAGAGAAATAGCATGGGCCAATACCTAGAACCAAATAAAAATCATTGGCAAAGCTATCAACAAAAGTACGCTTCAGCCATGTAGATCATCAACAGACAAAAGCAGACTATACAACAACAATCTTGTTGTGACCATTTCACACATCACCCCATTCAAAATGGGGACCCCCTAAGTTTTGCTCCATTCGGGTTTTTTGGCTTTGGTTTTGGGTGGTTTTGCGGTTGCCTCTCTTTGTTCCTTGTATCTTTCCGGGGATGTACCCATCTTTTGGCCTAATTTAGAATTTTGGCTAAGTCTAGAGTGTGTTTTGACAGATTAGGGCTCTTATCCTTCAGGCTAGTTTGGGGTCAAATTGAGTTGGAAAACTGAAACCTGAGCTTGGCATTGCGACCAGGAGGCTTCAGGCAGGTTCCCATTAAAATTTCACTGAATTCTGGCAACTTACTATTTTTAGTAAGTTGTAATGTCCCCATTATTTCACGAGCATCAGAGTGGTGGATTAGCCTATTACATCGACCCTCATAGGCTAAGGGTTCTGGTCAGAGGGTCACCTGTCCGAGCACCTGGTCGGAAATTTGCTTATTTGGTATCTGGAGTTTGGTGACATGGTGGAATTGCGCGTTTGGCGTGTTACGGGAGCTTGAAACATTGATCTTCATCATCATTTCACCTTTCCAGACTTTGGGGGCCATGTGCCTATTAGTTCAAAGGGTTAAATTCTATTTTTCAGTTACTATTCATCACTTAAGTGAAAAAGTTATAACTTTAATGAATAGTGTTTTTTTAAAGTGAATAGTGTTTCAATGACAAATTATAAGAAAAGGAGAGGAAGTTCGAACTTCTTCATGCTTGGTTATATTTTGCTGATTGAAGTTTGGAAGTGTGGAGTTTGTGGAAGAGAGAAACTAGGGTTTCTCAATTTCAGCAGTGGGTAAGCCTGGTTTGGGCTTGTAGTTAGGATTTTATGCATCTTGAAGGTGTGAAAGACCACCCTAAAGTGCAGGTCTGAGTTTTGATTGATTCGTGGGAGCCATTTCTTGCTGTTTTCAAGTGTTAGAAGTCATCCATTGCAAGAGAAATCGCTGTTGGAGGTTCCATTCACGTTTTTGAGGTCGTGGCTTGCTTTTTGAAGATTGTTGGAGCTGATTTTGACCACCTACAGCCAGCCGCCTTCAAGTGAGGGTTTCTACATCTTCTACTAAGAAAAACGCCTTCTCTTAGTTGCTGCTATCTTGTCTAAAGGGGGCGCCCTTGGTATTGGAAACATTTTCTTCAATCATTTGGCGGGAGAAAGTTGTAAGTAAATTTTTATGTGTATTATGGTGGCCGCGGGTACTGTAGCAAGCACTGTTCACAGTGCATTTGGCTGTAAGTTAAAATCTATGTTATTTGATGTATCCGTTGAAACCCAATGAAAGTTGTATTTTGGATGCAATCTATTATGTATGAAGAAGGTGTCTTGGCAATTAAATCAAGTCATTATTTGCGTTGTCATATTAGTTTAGTATATCTTGTGTTCCCATTATATGCACATGCTTGTTAAATCTATGTATATCATTGGCATTAATCATCAAACACGAGTAACACAAGAAAGACAAACACCAACGCCCTAATCAGACCTACAAGCACCGTGAAATCATTGCAGTAGAGGCTCGTATTGGTTTCAAAAGAGAATTTCAAGAATTAAATTTGGGGGTTTTGAGTCGAGTCCAGTTTGGCTCATCACAGTGGTATCAGAGCATATCACTACAGTGGTAGCAGATCTGATCACCGGAGTGTGGTTCATCACAGTGGTATCAGAGCGGTTTCCTGCCATCTTGTTGGATAGGTTTCAACTGCAGTTCGGAGGTTTCAGTGAACATGGCCACTTCCCAGAAGCAGTGGGACAGGAACAGAGAGAAGCTTAAACAAAGATTGAAAAGGATGGATGAAAGTCGGAATGGGATGAAGAAGTTGTGTTCTTATTGCAGAGAGTCGTACGATTTAAACCATGATTGTCCCTTGAGACCTAAGGGCAAGCCACACAGAATAATGTGGGTTCCCTATGAGGATTCAGAACCAAAAAAAACGGACCCTGCAAAACTAGATAGAGTAGCACGGCATATAGCTTCCATGTTTAAGAGGTCTACATCCTAGAACAAAGAGAAGAAGGAACATGAGGTCACTACAGTGGCGAGAAGCCTTCATGATGCACTCTCAGCAGTTAATGACCAGCTTACAGCTGATCCATTGGTAAGCAAAAATCAGACCTTAGAAGATCTACCCGTGGATGATGGAGTTGAAATTTCTAAGGCAGCTGTAGAGGAAGAGCGCTTGAGTCCTCTTGAAGAAAAGGGTAAGCCTCATGTTGAAATTTCTGAGTTGAAGGATCATATTGAGAGAGATACACATGAAGAAAAGGGTCCACATGAAACCAATGAGGGTTTTGAGCTCCCTACATCTTGTGTATCAGAAATGGCTGATGAAAATTTTGACCAATTTGAAGGTGCAAACTCAGAGTATGTGCATGAATTGTCAGTTCATGATTCACACAGGCTAGATTTACAGGATCCTTTGGTGGAGAAGGATGATAAGATTGATCAAGCATTGACACGAGTGGAGTCTACATCGTCTTTTGAGACATATAGCAGCAGTGCCTTGGATGATGATGTGTGTGCTGATGATGGCATACATGATGATGTTGTTCATGATGAGAATGAGGTTGACTCAACCTCGTACTATAGTGCAGATTTCGGAAGGGAGCAGGAAGCAGATCAGGAGATGGAGTGCGAGATGATCGACAATCCATTGTTCGAGATAGATGTTGATCAACCCCTTGACCCGAGTCCTGAGATGGGCATTGATTGTGGATCGAGATCTCAAACAGAGTCCGTAGTGGAGTTAATTGAGGTGAGCATTGTGAGGAGTGCTCAACACTTCTCTTCGAGTCCACATACAGAGGATTTGTTGATGCGTTAGTATGGATTGGTTCAGGATATATACCATCCCTTTTTGGATGGAGGGTTACCATTTTCAATAGACGGAGCTAGTGGTTGCAAATACCCGACTCAGTTGTTGGCGGGTGACTCCTTGCAGGATCAATATTTAGTCTACCATCAGGTTGATGTGTATCCAACAAGGTTTGCTGCTCCTTGGGTTCAAAGACTACCAGTGGGCACAGGGTTACAGATGGATTATAATGTCAGCAGGCTTGATGGCACAGGTGGATATCACATCCATGAGAGTTTAGCGGAGGTTATAGAGAGATGTTACGAAGCAGATGCTTCTAGTTATCCTTACCTCCTCATGATGGATGGACACGAGTTCGGTCTATATTGGGATCCAGGTGGAGACATAGTTAGCACGGCCGTTTGGATGGGTCCCAGTGTATTGCTTCACCACTTCTGGTATGGTGGAGTTAGGATCCGTGTTGAGAGAATCTTGAATGATATTCATAGCATTCAAGAGGTTGTTATCAGCACTGCTAACAGATCTGGTTTACATGACAGCAGTAGGAAAAATTTGCATCAACTTGAGACAGCCGTGGCTACACCTGTGCAAAATGATTCTACTGAGTTGTCGCAAGAAGGTACTCAAGACTTGGGTACTAATGGTACAGGGTTTGATCTAGGTTCATGTCATGGTGAGTCTGATTTCTCAAATCAGACCTTACAAAACAAGTTAGAAGGCTCATGTGTTGGCATAGAATTCCAGGATGGTGAGTTGGATGGTGATACAATTACCTTGGAAGTGGAAGTGTGTGAAGATACTGTCGTATCAGCAGCTTCTACCTTATCAGTTGAGCCATTCCTTCAGGTACATGGCAGCAGTACCCTTGTTGATGTTGTGGACGACATTGATAGCACACACAATGCTGCTTATCAGTTAGTGAGCGATGATGATTCGGCCTCATATCACAGTGCAGACTTTGTTTCAGAGGACTTGCATAGGAGTCTTGAGTTTTAGAGATCTCATCATTTGGTTGGGCAACTTAAGGTCAATAATAACATGATTGCTACAACATTAGAGCATTTTGATGTTGCTCGACAGATGTTAGCTACGTATGGTTGGGGTACTCCTATGTCAGATGAGCATGGTGATAGTAGCCTTTCCCTTGCAGAATTCCATGCCCTACGAGAAGCCATTAGGATAATGAAACAAAATTATTTACAGTTACTAGCTGATAGGGATTATCTTCTCGAGTGGGGGTGCACTTGCTACAATGCACTAAAGGGAAAAGAGGAGGAGGTTGACAAGCTCACTCATGGGCTTGAGGTGACGATGGATTCATTGGAGAGTGCTCAGTTGGCCCTTTAGGAGTCACACTCACGGTTGGAGGAGCTTACCGTGGTCTCGAGTTTGGCACAGTCTTCACCAACTTCCGATACAGTTCAGGTTTCCATGGCAGCAATTGGCGGAGAACATATGTCTATGGGTTGTGGGTGTGAGCAGGTTGATGATGAGGTTACTACATCCATCACGATTTCAAGGGCAGTTGTTACAGATGGGATGAGAGCCTTGGTGGAGAGTTGTGGAGAGCCATGTGTTGCACCTGGTCCTCCCGAGTTTGGTCCCATGACAGGTGATGCGGAACAGATGATGGATAGCTCTTGTGACATGGTAGTTGACTCACCAGGGAGTTATGTGTCGACCCGCGACACTACTATGTCTACTTCACAGGAGATATGCAGAGTAGCATCTTGTTGGGAGATCGGTTCTTGTGACGATTTGTTTCCTTCTCCTAGGAGCAAATCAGTCTTTCCATCCCATACAGTTGATTTCGGTTGGCAGCTTGATGAGCCTATTCAGGAGCACAATTCTAGGGACTCGGAGTTGGACGGTTCAGACCAGCATGGAATGATTGCGCAGTTTGTGAATAAGCCCTTATTTGAGTTTGATGGTGGTTTGATCTATGAAAATCCACTCTTAGGGCTAGAAGCCGACCATACTCCTGATACTAGTTCCAGGTTGAGTGACAGTCGCAGTGTTTTGGATCGTCCTCGTGAATCGGGATTCCAAACAGGGCTCAGGGAGGAGTTTAATAGTGTGTACACGGTGAGGAGTACTTATAGTTTTGCCTTTGATCCACCTGTACATGATTCATATTCGATGCACAGTTGTTGGGCGCAGGGTGATTCTCTTGGCGCAATTAAGGGGAGTAACTCATTACTATGTCCAGAGTTACAATCTTAAGAAGAAGGGACTAAAGGCTGCACGTACCGGATTCAGTTGCTTGCAGTGGATTACTTGCAAGGACAACAATCAATTGTCCATCATGCTGACATGTATCCGACGGGGGTTGCTACTTTAACGTCACAAGGATTTCATACGGATACATGGTTACAGGATGATTACGGTGTCAGCAGACATGATGGTTTGATTAGTCATCACTTCCATGGATGCTTTGGGGAGACTGTAGAGAGATATTATGTTGCGGAAGTTTCCAGACATTTTTGTCTCTTCATGATAGATGAATGGGAGTTCAGGTTGTATTGGGATCCGGGTGGTGACATTGCAGTTTGGTTGGGTTCCGACAGGTTGCTTCACCATTTTCAGCGTGGTGAAGTTGTGATCAAAATTACGCAGCGGAAGCCTGAGGTTATCAAACATGACAGACTTCCATTTTGGGTTTGGGACCCAGGGATATTTTGCGTAGTGGTGTCTATGCTAGCGTTCCAGGAATTAGTTAGCAATGCATGGGACGTTTCACAGTCCTTCTTTTGGGCCTTCCGAGGAGTGAAGTTTCTTTGTAGTAAAGATTGCTTGGGGACAAGCAATTTCAGGGAGGGCGGACTGTAATGTCCCCATTATTTCACGAGCATCAGAGTGGTGGATTAGCCTATTACATCAACCCTCGTAGGCTAAGGGTTCTGGTCAGAGGGTCACCTATCCGGGCACCTGGTCGGAAATTTGCTTATTTGGTATCTGGAGTTTGGTGACATGGTGGAATTGCGCGTTTGGCGTGTTACGGGAGCTTGAAACATTGATCTTCATCATCATTTCACCTTTCTAGACTTTGGGGGCCATGTGCCTATTAGTTCAAAGGGTTAAATTCTATTTTTCAGCTACTATTCATCACTTAAGTGAAAAAGTTATAACTTTAATGAATAGTGTTTTATTAAAGTGAATAGTGTTTCAATGACAAATTATAAGAAAAGGAGAGGAAGTTCGAACTTCTTCATGCTTGGTTATATTTTGCTGATTGAAGTTTGGAAGTGTGGAGTTTGTGGAAGAGAGAAACTAGGGTTTCTCAATTTCAGCAGTGGGTAAGCCTGGTTTGGGCTTGTAGTTAGGATTTTATGCATCTTGAAGGTGTGAAAGACCACCCTAAAGTGCAGGTCTGAGTTTTGATTGATTCGTGGGAGCCATTTCTTGCTGTTTTCAAGTGTTAGAAGTCATCCATTGCAAGAGAAATCGCTGTTGGAGGTTCCATTCACGTTTTTGAGGTCGTGGCTTGCTTTTTGAAGATTGTTGGAGCTGATTTTGACCACCTACAGCCAGCCGCCTTCAAGTGAGGGTTTCTACATCTTCTACTAAGAAAAACGCCTTCTCTTAGTTGCTGCTATCTTGTCTAAAGGGGGCGCCCTTGGTATTGGAAACATTTTCTTCAATCATTTGGCGGGAGAAAGTTGTAAGTAAATTTTTATGTGTATTATGGTGGCCGCGGGTACTGTAGCAAGCACTGTTCACAGTGCATTTGGCTGTAAGTTAAAATCTATGTTATTTGATGTATCCGTTGAAACCCAATGAAAGTTGTATTTTGGATGCAATCTATTATGTATGAAGAAGGTGTCTTGGCAATTAAATCAAGTCATTATTTGCGTTGTCATATTAGTTTAGTATATCTTGTGTTCCCATTATATGCACATGCTTGTTAAATCTATGTATATCATTAGCATTAATCATCAAACACGAGTAACACAAGAAAGACAAACACCAATGCCCTAATCAGACCTACAAGCACCGTGAAATCATTGCAGTAGAGGCTCGTATTGGTTTCAAAAGAGAATTTCAAGAATTAAATTTGGGGGTTTTGAGTCAAGTCCAGTTTGGCTCATCACAGTGGTATCAGAGCATATCACTACAGTGGTAGCAGATCTGATCACCGGAGTGTGGTTCATCACATAAGTACTCAATTTGGGACCTTTTTTCTTAGGAATTTTGAAATCTGACTGCTCCATCATGTTTAGAACCCTTTGAGTTGCTTGCCTGGAAAATTTTTGAGGTAAATTAGACTATTTTTTATTTTTAGTAAGTCCCCTATTTAAGGCTTTTCTGCTAGGGTTCATGAAAAATTGACTATTACATTGGATTCGGGACCCTTCAAATTGCTTACCCGCAAAATTTGAGCCAATTCTGAGAACTTAATATTTTTAGCAAGTGCCCCAGTTCAGGGCCTTTTTTAGGGATTTGGAATTTTTTTATCATATTACTAAGTTTAGACCCTTTCAGGGGACTTGCATGCAAAATTTAAGCAAATTCTGACAACTTTCTATTTTTAGTAGTTCTATTTTTAGCAGGTCCGTCTTTGGCAGGCATGGTGTCACCGAAGTAGCTCTAGCACTTCAACTTTCAGAACAAAGCAACATGAAACAAGAACGGCATCAAATGGAGGTCTACAAAAGCGCATGCAGTAAAATTAGGGTTTCCAACTTTCGTGCCTAAAATGAAGGGAAAAACGTGAGAATCTCTGAAAACCGATGTATCCCATTGTGATCAACATTCTTCGAGGAACCTATTGGTTAAATTTGAGCGCATTCTGCACACTTACTATTTTTAGTAAGTCACTTCCAGAACAGGGCTAAAAATAGCAGGTGAGCACCAAAGGCAGGTGTGAACAGGTCGGTCATGCCATGAGGACCAGGGTGAATGAAAATCAAGTCTTGGGAAGTAAGGAATTCACGAAAATCACAAAGACTTCAAAAGTTGCTAAAAATAGAAAGCGAGGGCAAGCCAATCAAAATCAACTAAGTGTTCAAGATTCACCCTTACAGGTTTCTTTAACACTTCAGATGCAAAAACGCCTAAGGCATTGAAGATCAAAAGCACACCCCTCCAAATGCGCCCAAAGTAAGAAGAATGAAGTACGCCCTGAGAAGGTATGATGAAATGCGCCCAAGCATCAATGACTTCAAATGCACCTAAGGCATGAATTGGAAGTGAGCACCAAGGAGGATACATGAAGAATGTGCCCAAAGAAGGAGGTGGATATGCACCCTAAGGGGGACAAATGCGCTGAAATGTGACCAAGAAGTAAAAAAAAAATTCTAAGGGAAGAAACAAAAGCACAAGAGGTCATATGCGCCCAAAGAAGAAGTTAGAGCACAGCCCCTTAAATGCGCCCTCAAGTTGATTGAAATTTCCCTAAATCATAAACATGAAGCAACACCTTCAAAATGCGCCCTAGTACAACAACCTCCAAATCCCTAGAAGGGGTAGATAGATGAAATTTCCTAAGGCATAAAAGAAGAAGACCCTCTAAATGCGCTCCAAAAGAGAAGGTGTGAAATGCTTCTAAGGTATAAGAAATCAAATGCACAGCGTAGCAAATGCACCCAGACTAACAAGGACATGAGAAGAATGCGCCCAAGGATGATGAGTCACAATGAGCATCAAGGGTAAAATGCGCCCAAGTGTAGGAGGATACATGAAATATTTTCTAAGGAAAAACATGGAACACACCCCCTTTCATATGTGCCCTTAGCTCAACACAAGATGATATGCGCCCTAGAAACAGAGTCAAATGCGCTTAGAATAAGATGGATCAAAAATATTCTAAGGCACAAAAGATGAAAAGAGATGACTTCAAATCAGCCTTAGAAGGAGATGGGCTATATGCACCCAAGGTGAACAAGATGTTTAAATATTTCTAAGGCATTGGTGGAGATACTCCAATCACAGACATCCAAATGCGCCCATGATAAAAAAATATGGAGGCAAAATTTGCTAGACAAAAATGATGAATTTTTTCAGATCCAAAGATCAATTAGACCTTGGAGATCAGAACATGAGGATTAGTTAAGTGAAGTGAATTCATACTATGATTGTTTTGAAGCTCCTCTTTTTGTTTGTTTTACAGGATGAACACTAGGACCAAAGCATGATGACTTGAGGTGATGGAGCAAGTACTCCAGGACAACATTATAACCTTGGAAGGGGAAAAAGTTACATGTTTAAAACTCCTCCATGATGTCTCATTTGCACCCAAACCATGAAGGGAGATGTTGAAAGAAACGGCTAAGTGTTGAAATTTCTCCACAAAGATCTAATATGCGCCCAACTCAGGGAGACAGGTGGCAAGGAAGAAGTTGTCGAGTCCAAGACAAGAGAATCCTTCAAGATCAGGATGGAGGAAAAGATGAAGGTCCAAGCATTAAAGATCATCCTCAAGCACTAAAATGTCCTCAAGGCTAAGGAGAGGGAATGAGCAAAAACTTCAATGTTAAAGAGTGACAGCAGGATGGATTGAAGAACAAAGTAGAGGAATCCTTCTTAAGTGTGAGGTCCTTCTCCAGCAGTGACCCAAAAAATGTTCTCCAGCATACTTCGCAATGGCAGCTAGGAGCAAAATCATCATCAAACAGGAGAAAGAGGTCGCAGTCTCGGAGTTTTAGATTGAGAACATGCCTGCCATACCAGTTCAAGGAGTAGGAGTTGTGTTGGCCAGATTCATCGAATTTGCAGTCAAAGAGAAGAACAATGGGAACGCATTTTTGGATGAGAATCTTCTGGAAGATAGTGGGCATTAAATGCTCATAGTGGTCAAAGGGAGAGAGTGGGAATTTTGTGCTCATTCATTACCCTACTCCACTTTCTGGCAGATTTTAGGGCAGAATCTTGACTAGAGCTCATGTGGCTCAATCTGAGCCCTTCATTGTAATTGTATCTGAGTCGTCCGTTGGAATTGGCCAACTATAAAAGGGGCATCCCCCCTCATTTGTATCATATAGAATAGCATAGTAAAATATGCCCCTTCAATTTTTTTCCAAGAATTTCACAAACAATCAACACTATGCCAAATGAATTAGCGTTAGCTCCAAAATTGTAATCCACATCTAATAGATCTCAACGCTAAGAATGCACACTCAATCCCAAGGAAGGAGAGGTGTTGTCATATGGCGGAGAAAACTAAGCAATAACTGAAAATTGAATTACAACTTATTACAAATGGGCGGTGAACCAACCATAAGAATTTCCACGCTACCACTAAATCAGTGGGGGGAAAACATTACAATTCAAAGCAATTCATCCTTAACGGGCATCCACTTAACAGTGGGAATTTGCCACTTGAACAGTGGGTGAAGATGTAAATACAATATTAATTTCCTCCACACTGGCGGTACACCATCTAGGGGTTAAAGTGTTTGCATTAAAATTCACAAGTAAATGCAGCAATAAAGATGACTAGATTAGTACTACTAATTCACAGCCTTACAATGAAATAAATCTGCAATTTACAAGTGTTACAATGATATAATCAATGCAAATACATGAAGGATGATTCTTCCAACACTTAATCTTCTCAATTATTGAAGATATAAACCAAAATCAGAAACTGAAGTAAATCTGATATGATAATCAGCAAACTGAAATTCTGAACCAGCAATCTATGAAACACCAAAATAAACAAAACTCTTACCACACTCTGCAAACTGCCACCAAACTGAAAACTCATCAATTCACTAGTTAGGCAACCTCGAAATCAACATTTTCCAAGCTCTAAACTTCGCAAAACACCTAGCATGATTTTCAAAGCATTAAATGCATGGTACGGCCCTAGGAGAGGGTCGACCTTGCTTAAAAATTCAACCACTTCACAATAAATTCTGTCCTTGCACAAATGGAGGCGCCTAAAGCATATAAAATGAAAAGACAAATACCCATATGCAAATAAATTTTACCCATAGAGTTGTATTCAAATTCGCCTTGCAGCCATGACTGAACCAGCAATATCAAAACTCAGAAAATCTCCAAAAAAATTCATCTGTGAAGCTCAATCTGCTAGTCTCAAAAGAAAGCTCGAACTTCAAAGCAATGCCAAGACTTATATCTGCAAATATCCTTCAGCACTTTGAAAACCAACAAACATTTAAACTGATAAAATCATCAATATCTTCAACAATGAGGCTCAATATGTACTTCTAAATGAAGCACACTCCCAATTTACCATCTAGGGAACCATAGTTTCAAGCCCGAAGAATGGTGTAGAAAAGCTAAGCTTCCCCTTAGCCGAGTTTTGAAATCAATTCAGCAGCATTTCGATATCATAAACCAAAGATGATAAATGAATGAGCAATGTCCTGCTTTTATAGAATTGAAGGTGACTGTTGGCTCTTCAGCTTCCATCTTTTATCCCTCCAAAAGGGATGCCCATTTCACTTTTGAAATATTTTAATTTTTAAAACATTATATTCACCTTTCTAGGAATCCAAGACTTGAGGAGAAATATTTACTTAGAAATATTTAAATAACCTCTCAATGAGGCGTCCACCATCAAAGGCCACCTTTTAAAACAACTTTAAGTCATTAATACTAGGCCAAAGGGGCTAATAAGAAATTATAACATTAATGACTTAGAATAAATCATTTTACCTAAAATGAGCCTCAAAATGCTGAAAGCCAAATATGCTCCAAATTGCATTGCCTGAAATGGAAACTAAATTGACTACTGATGCCACTGCCCATGATGGCACTGCCAGAAATAGAATTTACTAAAAATAGTAAATTCTAAAAAGTTGCTCAACACACTTTGCATGTTATATCATTGTGAAGCTCTCTGAAAACTCAGAAAAATCCCACCAGACATGCATCTGAAACTCTAACATACAAGCCATCAGAAATGCATCAAAACCCCTACAAAATAGGAAACCCTAATTTTACTTTTGACGAGCCTACGGGCTTCCGGAAATAGGCTATCAGTCACCGAAGGGCAAATAGCTAAAATGGGGACATTACAAATAGATCATAGAGAATAAGTTATAGAGAGAGATTGATAGATAGATTGATAGGAAGAGGAAGGAAGTTTTCAAATTGAATGTTTTGTAAGAGATTGTTGTGAACACTCCTATAATCAAAAGAGTTATCATTGCTTGTGGTTTCATCTTTTATTGTGGGTAGCTAGCAAGATTTCTTCGTCCTTCCAATTTGCTTAGAATCTAAAAGTAGAATTTAGAGTAGAATAGATTTCATTTCATGCACATAGATAGTTGTGGAATGTGGTGGTTGAATTAAACAAGCTTCACTAATCCATACCACTAGTGGGCTCATTGATGGTGGGTTCACCTTGTGTGGTCAACTGAAATAGTTTGGACCTAACTTCGATTATGATTTACATGTTGGTATGCGTCGTTGTGATGGTGTCTTCATGCTGAATTGTAATCTAAACATTTCTAGTTACTCCTTTGAAGATTGCACTAGTTTTGTGAAAGTTGTCCAAGGTGAGGCAAAGGTTGAAGTTTGTGAAATTTTATCTCCACGTCCCGCACCTAGAGTAGACCATAGCGTTTTTAATCCTTGCAGCCA